>WSYH01003439.1:0-31651 GCA_036426205.1 Ascaphus truei
GGTCACTCCCCGACCCCCCCTCGCTTTCTCTGCTCTTTTTCTCATCTCTCTTCCTTCGGTCCACCAAGTGGATCAGAAGCCTCGCCCAAAGAGGCGAAGGTCGGCTCTATTCTACCCTATCTCCTTTATGTTAGAAAGGAAAAAACTCTGTATTAGGCTAAGGATTAAAATACCGTGTCTGTTGAATGTAAGTATGCCTAATAAAAAAATTGGAAACAAAAAAAAACGTAATCTCAAACTATTCGCATATCCTCCTGCACCTCGCTATTTCCAACTTCCCCATTTTCACAAACTGTAACTCTTTAAGGGAAGGGGCCCATTCATTTGGAATTGGTATGAAACTGTGGGAATATGAGCGTGACATCGTCCAATGTGACTTCCTAATGGCCCACATGACTTACAATGTATAACTGACTTAAAAATGCAATATAAGGGCGTTTTATTTTTGTTTTGTTTACATTAATTAATTATTTTTTTTTCTATGCAGGATTGAAGCAGGGGATTTTCAGAGCTAAACCCCATTAATTTCAGCTGTGGGAACCGCCTGCTTCTGGAGATATATATCTCCGTAGTAGGGGCCAGTAGCCACAGCGTCATCCATTCTGGGATCAAAGCTCCTGCATCCTGCGGGCCAATAGGAAGCTGTGACATCATCCCATGTGGCTTCCTAATGGCCCACATGATGCGGAGCTTAAAAAAGCAGAGCGGTACTGGCACTCCCTTCGTAGGTACGTAAGCATCTCCGGAAGCAGGGGTCCCGCGGAGCTAACATTAATGGGTTTCAGCTCCAGAGACCCCCTGCTATAAACCCGTGTAAAAAAAACCCAATACAGCTCAACCCCGTTATAACACGGATCCGCTTATAATGCAAATCCGCTTATAACGCGATGCAAGCGTGGCTCCGAATTTTCGTATGTATGAATACTTTACAACACGATTATTGGTATCTTAAATACTTTATTGTACAATGCATACAATTGTACATTATTTCTAACGTCATCCGCTTATAACGCGATGTGGTTCTTAGTACCCCAAGCACAGCGTTGTAAGGGAGTTGAGCTGTAATAGTTAAAAAAAAGTGCTTGGATTACCACTAAAACATGGTGTCTTTTTTCAGAGCAATCAGGACTAGGCCAGAAGTGAAAGGGGAACCTTGCCTGACATTTACATTGTGGGGTGTCGGCAGTTCCTTTGTTAAATCTGGTGCAATTTTATTGCACTGTCTTTGTCCCACTTTTCCAGATGGGAAATTAGAATTGGTATTGGTTCTGGAGTGACCGATGTCCACAAGCTTCCTTAGAGGTTTACCTCACTTAAAGGAATGTGTGACATCGCACCCATAACACAAGCTTTTAAAGCTTCCGCACATGTCTATCATGGGTATGCCGGGACACAAAGGGAAAGATCATGTGTTAGGGCTGTTCTATAGAGTGTGTGGCCGTGCGCGCAAAAGCTTTTTGTGTCTATACGGTGAGCGACAGGCAAGTGGTCTGTGTGTTTGTGTGTGTATATGTATGTATATGTGTATGTATGTGTGTGTGTTATATGTGTGTATGTGTGTATGTATGTATGTGTGTATGAGTTAATAATGTATTACATAATATTTTTCAAATAAAAAACAACCGTAGCACAATAAAAATATTTTTTTATTTATTCAACTTGACACACACACACACACACACACACACACACACACACAGTACACACACACACACACACACACACACACACACACACATACACACATACCCATACACACACATACACACATACATACACACACACAAATACATACATTTCAGCGGCGGTAGAGGCGCAAATACTTTATTTTCCTCATCTTCCCCCCTGTTGGCCGGTTCCACGCTCCCTGCCTTGCTAACCTCAGCCAACAACACAGTATAGAACAGCCCTTATATAGGACCTAAGAGCACTGTAAGCGCTGGCACTCATCACATCTAAATGACTTAATACCTTGTCAAATAAAACATGTAGAGGAGAAGAATTGGATTACACTATGGGCCACATTTAGAAAGCAGTGCTATGACATGAGACACATTTTGACCCCGTGAAGAAGGTGTCTTAAAGTGTAGCGCTGCTTAGTAAATATGGGCCAAAATGCCTTGGTGTTATGTAACTAGGGATAGATTTATTAAACAGAGATCTAACTTGTAATCCAATAAGTTTATCTCGAAGAGAAGTGGTTATAAGTGAAATAGTGAAACCGCAATCTTGCTTCATAAAAAGGGCAGTGGTTATAAACGTATTGAAACTAGCAATTGATGTTTAGTTACCTGCACAGGTAGGGGCTGGATCTGACCATTCTCCTGATGCCTGGCACAACACTTTTTCTGATCCTTGTAATATAAAGCCCTCTTCACAATGGAAGCTGCAGCTGGAGTTATATTGGAAGTCTCCAAGTGCACGGACACAGGTCATCCGCCCATAAGAGGGACTCTGCAGAACCTCACACACTACAGCTAGAAGAATAGAGCAAGAAGACAATATTTGAAGAAGATAAGTTGCACAATTCTAATTTAAATGAGCAGGAAGCAGTGAGTGAGGAAGAAAAATAAAATAGTTGTTACCCCTCAACTTTAATAAATAAATGTACATTAATCAGATATATGCTGAACAGGTTAGATACAGTATAGACAGAGTATTGATCAGGGTGCAATCTGATTGCTTTTTACTGCAGTCATGCTGGAATATATTTATACACAATCTGAATCAATAATAATATAGTGTGTGTATCTCACCCAGGTTTGAATTGAACAAAAGGTTGAACATGACTGATATACAATATGTCATTTTTTAACCTCAAGTACTGTGTAATGTACCTGATGAAAGACCATGTTGCTTTTTACTGAAATTGCCAAAATGGCAATGTTTTATTTCAAAATTATTTTAGTAAATAAAAATATCACATGTGGTGCATTTTCATGTCTCAGACAGGTCTGCAACGCTGTCTTTCCCCATTATCGCTAAGCAAACAGTTTCCACTGCAGCTAGGGATTCTGGGTAATAACATGCAAATGAGCACCATTTGTAAGTCCTTATTTCTCATCAATTTTCACACAGTCCCCTAAGAGCTAAAATAAAATGAGTAAAATAATTTCACTAGTGTTCACCAATGAGAACATTTTATCAGATGACAGATAATAGATGCATCATAGTCTAAGAGTGTCATATAACCTATAATGCTCATTCCCTTGGAGCAGTTGCTTGGATTCCAAGTAACATTGCAAACGTGTAGCCTAATGCAAAATAAATTGCTTGCACGGCATTATGAAATGGTAGTGACATTTATTTATAAAATATTTTACCAGGAAGTAATACATTGAGAGTTACCTCTCGTTTTCAAGTATGTCCTGGGCACAGAGTTAAGACAAGTAATACATGTTTACAAATACAGTTACATAATGAGCAGGCTATACATTATATACAAGAGATTGCATGCACAGTTAAAGATAATTTATATTATTATTTTGGCAAGCACTTGAGTTTTTCCATAAATAACACCCACCCCAGACCTTCTTGGTTGAACATGTTCTGCTTTTCATTTCCAACCCTTCTTATGTCCTTACTAAAACGCCCTTTTCTTTTGGCTCATATCTGTTTTTGCCATAAAAGCCCAAACCCCTTCTTCTTCCTTTCTTTACCCCTTTCTTATCTTCTCCCTGACTTCTTCCCCAGTCTCCTGTTCTTATGTCCCATTCTGTATTCCCTCTCCATTTGTTACTGTCCATTTCTTGTCTCCATGCTCACCGTGTCTCTGCTTCCTCCCATCTTGCTTCCTTTCCTGTTAATGTTACAAATTTCCCCTTATCTTTACATTAGCTGCTATCATTTTTTTAATTTACTGTCTAAAATCCATGTATACAAACTCACAATCCAAGTGGTAGATTGAGAGGCAATTGGAGGGTATTTCATCAACGCAATGTGATTCTTTGGACCCCAAGCACAGCGTTGTAAGGGGATTGAGCTGTAAAAGTTAAAATAAAGTGCTTGGATTGCCTCTAAAAAAATGGTGTATTTTTTCAGAGCAATCAGGACTAGGCCAGAAGTGAAAGGGGAACTGTCATGGGAGAGGGGATTTGGCCCGGGATTAAAGGGATTACACCTCATTTGGCCACCACCTACTCTCACCTGGGAAGCAAGGGGTTAACTGGACTGTGGTCCAGTAATGTGTTTTTACCTTTCTTCAACATCCTAATGTATATTCCTCTGCAAAAATGTATTGTTTCTGTTCCAGTGTTTGCACCAACACATACACTGGGATTAATGCGGGAGGGAAAGGGTTAAGATTAATTTTGTGTTTATAGCTCTTTGTTCCATGTTCCCGCCTTTTCAGGCACCATTTTGCAGAGTCCCATAGGTCGCCATTGTGGCTCCATGTATTCCAATGGCAGAAGTAGCGGTTTTGGACCTGTTTCCAGCGACAACCAGCAGGTGGCGTCCGAGAGGAGGAGCGGCGGTTTCCCATTGTAAGTCAATGGGGCCATTGACTTCAATGGGGATTCCTCGATGTCGGCCTCCAGGAACAGGTTGGCAGCCATCAGAAAACCGCAGACCGCATAAGCGGATACAATGTCTTTGAAAAGAGCTTTATCACTTGGGTCAAGTTCAATGACAATTGGCGTGGGAATCTTATGTTCTAGGGCACCTGGGAATAAAATTCTTGTTGCCCCTAGCCCCTTGGAACCCCCACACATGACCCCCACCGGGTCCAGGAATGAGGGACCCCCTTAAAGGGTCGAGGGGAGAAAGAGGGTCGCGCCATTGACTTTAATGGCGGAGCGGAGGTCCCATTGAATCCAATGGCGGAGCGCGCCCATGCATTGTCTATGACGGCGCCGGCCATTGATTCCAATGGGGAAAAGCCACGTGGCGTGAAAACGGCTAAGTCCGAATTGGTGAAAAATGTAAGTCCATATCTCCGGTTCTGGAAGGACCAGAAGTCTGTGATTTGGGTGGCATGTAGCCAAGGTTCCGGCATGAATGCATGGCCATTCCCAGCCCTCTCCGAACAACCAAACGGAGTGTGGGCAAATGTAAAGATTTTTGGTTTTTCCATAGACTTCAATGGCGGCGTCTCTCCATTGAAAGTCTATGGCGGGGAACCCCATTGACTTCAACGGCGAGGCCGCGCCATTAAAAGCCTATGGCGGCGGAGACCGTTGATTTCAATGGGGAAAGAGTGAAAAGCAGAGATTAATTTTTAAAGGGAAGAATCCTGTATTTCAAAAGTGTTTAAACCTGCATTTGTGGATCTCCGTGGGCTGAGATTTGGCCACAATGAAGGTACAGTTCCGGCAACAAAAACTGGCAAATAACAGCCCACTGGACCCAACGGAACCAAAGATATTAATATATGAAAATATTAAACTGTGAATGGTATTTGGGGTCTGCTATGAGAACGCAGAGTCCATCTGTTATGTTAATAAGTCAGGAGGGCAGCCAAATGGTTTAGCATAAGCCCTCTGATCATAGGTTAACCGCTCTGATTGTATACACTAGGGCCAAGAACAAAGGGGCTGAGTGGTTTGTAAGTGTCATAGTTCACACTTGCAGGGAAGGAAGATCCTACTTAAAATGACTCCACTAGCCAGCTAGGCGCCTTAAGGTATAGGGCTGAAAATTGTATTTAAACAGGGCTCAGTCTATGCCCATTGTCTTTGTGTCATTCTGAGATTGCTGTATGAACTGCTAATCAAGATTCGTGATTATTTCATCATTCCAACTTTAAGTAAGTGCATATTTTGTCTGTTATTTGTATATCTCGTGTGTTCACCTTTTTCAAGGAATAAATTATATTTTATCATATCTAGTCGTGTTCAGTTCAAATCAGGTATTATGGTGTATATTATATCTTGTCATAAGTTACCATGACAAGCAATCTTGCCTGACATTTACATTGTGGGGTGTCGGCAGTTCCTTTGTTAAATCTGGTGCAATTTTATTGCACTGTCTTTCTCCCACTTTTCCAGATGGGAAATTAGAATTGGTATTGGTTTTGGAGTGACCGATGTCCACAAGCTTCCTTAGAGGTTTACCTCACTTAAACGAATGTGTGACATCGCACCCATAACACAAGCTTTTAAAGCTTCCGCACATGTCTATCATGTGAATGCCGGGACACAAAGGGAAAGATCACGTGTTAGGGCTGTTCTATAGAGTGCGCGGCTGTGTGCGCACGTGCACGTGCCGCACGCTTTTTGTGTCTATACGGTGAGCGACAGGCAAGTGGTCTGTGTGTTTGTGTGTGTACATATGTGTATGTGTGTATGTGTGTGTGTGTGTGTGTGTGTGTGTGTATGTATATGTGTCACTGTCCGCTTGTGAGTATAACCTTTGCAGAATTTCATAGGATTTTTATTTTTGTGCTTTACTGTATTGCACTATTTTTGTGATCTCTCCTCTTATACATGTGCATGGTGTCCCGCTCCCTTGTCACTTCTACCCACTATGTCCCAGGGGAAACGAAGACTTTCCCATCTTGTCTAGGTTGAGTGGGTATCCATTGTTTATTCATTTTATTTTTATTTTTATATGTGTATTGCAATTTTTGGGGTTAATTTCTTGTAGTGAGCCCTGGTTACCAGAGGGTGTCACTATTTCACTGTTTTAATTTGGATTATTTTTTTGTGGCACTTTCTCCTCTTGAGCGCCAACCCTGGTTATTTTCTTGCTACATACAGTATAGGCAGAGTATTGATCAGGGAGCAATCTGATTGCTATTTACTAGAGTCATGCTGGTATATATTTATACATAATCTGAATCAATAATAATATAGTGTGTGTATATCACTCAGGTTTGAATTGTAAAAAAGGTTGAACATGACTGATATGCAGTATGTCATTTGTCAACCTCATGTACTGTGTAATGTACCTGATGAAAGACCATGTTGCTTTTTTACTAAAATGGCCAAAATGGCAATGTTTTATTTCAAAATTATTTTAGTAAATAAAAATATCACATGTGGTGCATTTTCATGTCTCAGACAGGTCTGCAACTCTGTATTTCCCCATTATCGCTAAGCAAACAGTTTCCACTGCAGCTAGGGATTCTGGGTAATGACATGCAAATGAGCACCGTTTGTAACTCCTTACTTCTCATCAATTTTCACACAGTCCCCTAAGAGTTAAAATAAAATGAGTAAAATCATTTCACTAGTGTTCACCAATGAGAACATTTTATCAGATGACAGATAATAGATGCATCATAGTCTAAGAGTGTCCTATAACCTATAATGCTCATTCCCTTGGACCTGTTGCTTGGATTCCAAGTAACATTGCAAATGTGTGGCCTAATGCAAAATAAATTGCTTGCACAGCATTAGGAAATGGTAGTGACATGGTGTGACCAGCAATGTGGGTAGAGTTTAGTTACCTGCACAGGTAGGGGCTGGGACTGTCCATTCTCCCAAAGCATTGCACAATGCTGTGTTCGCGCCATTTAATATAAAGCCCTCCTCACAATGGAAGCTGCAGCTGGAATTATATTGGAAGTCTCCAAGTGCATGGACACAGTTCATCCGCCCATAAGAGGGGCTCTGCAGAACCTCACACACTACAGCTAGAAGAATAGAGCAAGAAGACACTATTTGAAGAAGACAAGTTTACACAAGTAAAGCTGCATCTGGAATGGGATTGGAAGTCTCCATGTATATGGGAACAGGTCACCCAGCCAGAAGTGGAAATCTCTAAAGCCTCGCATGTGACAGCTAAAATATAGAATACAATAACCGAGTGATACAAAAATGGGCTTGTTTGGTTTGGCCTATACAGTAGATGTTACAAGAGAATAGTGATTATTTAGGTAACATTTTTGTTTTTTCATGAATCATCGAGGTTGTTTTGGGTCATCTATCCCTCTCTCTCTCTCTCTCTAGGGTCCGGGGCGCTCCCACCCAGACTCCGGCAACTCCAAGGGGGGGGGGGGGTCCCTCCCTCTCGACAGAATAGTCCCGATCAAAACTTACAGTACTAGGGGGGCAGGAACCTTACTAAGGCGATCCCTAGCTCAGCTTGTCTCTAAGGTGACTCAGGGCTAGCTGGGCCTGGGGCACCTGGCCTGCGCCAAGGCGGTTCAACCTCCCTCACAGACTCTCCATCTCCTCTCCTCTCCAATCAGCTCTGGCTCCACGTGCGCGCAACCACTGCCTATATCTCTGGCACCTCCTCCGCCCATTGGCTAGACTCTCTCACCTGACCCTCCCCACAGAGCTGCTGGGTCAAGGGACATGCTTCCTCCCGCCAAATGCACTCTCCTCCTTCGCAGGCTTTTACAACTACTATTTGCAAGCGCAACCTCCCATTCATTGGGGTAAATCCAGGGTCACGGCTACAAACGTATTGAAACTAGCAATTGATGTTTAGTTACCTGCACAGGTAGGGGCTGGATCTGACCATTCTCCTGATGCGTGGCACAACACTGTTTCTGATCCTTGTAATATAAAGCCCTCTTCACAATGGAAGCTGCAGCTGGAGTTATATTGGAAGTCTCCAAGTGCATGGACACAGGTCATCCGCCCATAAGAGGGACTCTGCAGAACCTCACACACTACAGCTAGAAGAATAGAGCAAGAAGACAATATTTGAAGAAGATAAGTTGCACAATTCTAATTTAAATGAGCAGGAAGCAGTGAGTGAGGAAGAAAAATAAAATAGTTGTTACCTCTCAACTTTAATGAGTAAATGTACATTATGCAGATATATGCTGAACAGGCTAGATACAGTATAGGCAGAGTATTGATCAGGGAGCAATCTGATTGCTATTTACTGGAGTCATGCTGGTATATATTTATACATAATCTGAATCAATAATAATATAGTGTGCGTATTTCACCCAGGTTTGAATTTAACAAAAGGTTGAACATGACTGATATACAGTATGTCATTTGTGAACCTCAAGTACTGTGTAATGTACCTGATGAAAGACCATGTTGCTTTTTTACTGAAATGGCCCAAATGGCAATGTTTTATTTCAAAATTATTTTAGTAAATAAAAATATCACATGTGGTGCATTTTCATGTCTCAGACAGGTCTGCAACTCTGTCTTTCCCCATTATCGCTAAGCAAACAGTTTCCACTGCAGCTAGGGATTCTGGGTAATGACATGCAAATGAGCACCGTTTGTAACTCCTTACTTCTCATCTATTTTCACACAGTCCCCTAAGAGTTAAAATAAAATGAGTAAAATCATTGTACTAGTGTTCACCATTGAGAACATTTTATCAGATGACAGATAATAGATGCATCATAGTCTAAGAGTGTCATATAACCTATAATGCTCATTCCCTTGGAGCAGTTGCTTGGATTCCAAGTAACATTGCAAATGTGTGGCCTAATGCAAAATAAATTGCTTGCATTATGAAATGGTAGTGACATGGTGTGACCAGCAATGTGGATAGAGTTTAGTTACCTGCACAGGTAGGGGCTGGGACTGTCCATTCTCCCAAAGCATTGCACAATACTGTGTTCGCGCCATTTAATATAAAGCCCTCTTTACAATGGAAGCTGCAGCTGGAGTTATATTGGAAGTCTCCAAGTGCATGGACACAGTTCATCCGCCCATATGAGGGGCTCTGCAGAACCTCACACGCTACAGCTAGAAGAATAGAGAGGACAATATTTGAAGAAGATAAGTTTACACAAGTAAAGCTGCATCTGGAATGGGATTGGAAGTCTCCATGTATATGGGAACAGGTCATCCAGCCAGAAGTGGAAATCTCCAAAGCCTCGCATGTGACAGCTAAAATATAGAATATAATAACGGAGTGAGACAAAACTGGGCTTGTTTGGTTTGGCCTATACAGTAGATGTTACAAGTGAATAGTGATTATTTTGGTAACATTTTTGTTTTTTCATGGGTCATCGAGGTTATTTTGGGTCAAGAAAACACAAATTAGCCCACTTTGCCAAATGCTCACGGTTACGGCCTAATTTTTCCCCACGGCCACTTACAATTCATGTTTCCTTAAAACGTTATCTCAAACTATTCGCATATCCTCTTGCACCTCGCTATTTCCAAGTTCCCCATTTTCACAAACTGTTACTCTTTAAGGGAAGGGGCCCATTCATTTGGCGTTGATATGAGACTGTGGGAATATAAGTGTGAGAGCACGGTTGGCCTCTTGGTCACATTGATGCAAAGTACATCGTGAATGAGACCTTTCAATTATTATTTCGGCAAGCACCAGAGTTTTTCCATAAATAACACCCACCCCAGACCTTCTTAGTGGAACATGTTCTGCTTTTGATTTCCAACACTTCTTATGTCCTTACTTAAGCCCCCTTTTCTTTCGGCTCATATCTATTTTTGCCATAAATCCCAAACCCCTTCTTCTTCCCTTCTTTACCTCCTTTCTTATCTTCTCCCTGACTTCTTTCCCAGTCTTCTGTTCTTATGTCCCATTCTGTATTCCCTCCCCATTTGTTACTGCCCATTTCTTGTCTCCATGCTCACCGTGTCTCTGCTTCCTCCCACCTCGCTTTCTTTCCTGTTAATGTTACAGATTTCCCCTTATCTTTACATTAGCTGCTATCATTTTTTTTAATTTACTGTCTAAAATCCAAGTATACAAACTCACAATCCAAGTGGTAGATTGAGAGGCAATTGGAGGGTCGTTCATCAAAGTCTCTTGGCTGCAAAACATGGACAAAAATACTGCACCAGGTGTGTTAATCAAAACATTCCCACTGTAACAATTGGATTTTCTTGTTTGATAACTCTGCTACAGTGTTTTTGCACACGTTTTGCAGCGGGGAGACTTTGATAAATGACCCTCATTAAGATAGACTAAGTACATTATCAAGTAGAAAAAAAGTGGTGGAGCACTGCTGAAAAAAGTAAAGGGCTGGAGGCTGATAGCAAGTAAAAATGCTTTAATTTAATGCATGAGTAGACCGGGCTACAAACAAAGAAGGTATCTCTAACGCGTTTCGCGCTGTCAAAGCGCTTTGTCAAAGAGTAACCTTAGTGTGGGTAAATGACTCATTTATAGATGCAGGAGGGTGGAAGTATGTTCGCGCCAAAACGGACACACCCCGATCACGTGGTCGGGTGTAATTACGGGTGCCTGCAAGGTTAGAACAACCTCCCCCCACACATGCATGAATAAAGGGAATAAAACTTGAAAAAAAAACAAATAACCACCCCCTTGCCAAGTCTCTACCTGCACAGCTGCTTCCCTGTCACCCCGGTCTCCTTCCAAAAACCA
This sequence comes from Ascaphus truei, assembly GCA_036426205.1. Lineage (NCBI taxonomy): Eukaryota > Metazoa > Chordata > Amphibia > Anura > Ascaphidae > Ascaphus > Ascaphus truei. The sequence continues at coordinate 11,224 of WSYH01003439.1, forward strand.
AGATGGCGATCGGAACTGAATCTACGGAAGCCCTGGATGGACATAAAAGCACACTGTGCAAAGCAGTGACTTCAAAGCAAGGACAACTTTATCATTTTTAAAATCCAGCCCTTTACTTTTTTCAGCAGTGCTCCACCACTCTTTTTCTACTTGGACTTACCTATACGGAAGGAGGCACGCTACATCTATCCAGGACTGATTCGTGAGTTTATTCATTATTGTTATTGCAGTTCTATTGTATATGGCTATACATTGTCTCATGCCTAGGGATTGAGGTGTGCTGTCCCATTAGTGGGTGTGGGGTGTGCTCTCTTCAGTGAGTGAACATTTCACACACCCACTGTGGTGCCTTCATACCATTATACACATATCCCACACTATGGCTATCAAGTGAGCTTCTAAGCCTTTTACTGCATATGAAGTTAACTCTTTCCTGGATTCCAATGCTATATTGCACAATATCACTAAGACATTAGTAGCACTGATTGGGGATTCATTTCCCATATCCACATATATTTAGAGTCTGATTGTATGACAATAGCGCCTCCCTTGTCGGCATTTTTTTATAACTATTGTAACCCTGTCCCCCCCCCCCCCGCAGTCTCTACGGGAGTGTGAGGGATGCATGGGGGTGGGTTACAGGTGTGGTGGTGCGTACCTGTGAGGAACAGGAGGGCCTGAGCTTCCCGCGAAGTTGTGGGGGAGCCAGGACCGGGCATCTGGGGTGGTAGCCTCCATATTATCTCAGTGGTGCAGCGCCTCCATCTTCTATACTCCCAGGGTAATGGGATAGGACTGGTATAGAAGAACCCCTCAGGTCCCGGGGTTATAAGTTTTTATTAGGCATTGTATGAAATACATTGTATACAGAATAAAGAATATTTTGCCTAATACAGGTTTTTCTTGTTTTATTGACAGAAATAGGGAAAGACTCAACGCTCCCCCGACCTTCAAGTGTGGGTCGGCAGGGTTGGCGTGAGGGTCGAAACAGAGAGAGGGGGGGGGGAGAAGTAGTGATGGAGAGATGAGGAGGGAGGGGGCAGGGTCTGGGGAAGGGAGGACCCTTCCTCCTCTGACCATTGTACTGTACTCTTCCACTACTGCTGTCTTCTAATGTGGGAGATGGTCGTCACTAATCTGTCATACGGGACAGCCACGGTTCCCATGTATTGTAAAAGGGCTCCGTTTTCCTTTTTTGAAAAGCCGAGAGCTTTTCCATTAACATAACTTCCTGTATTCTGTTTTTAACAGTTTGCCTAGGGGGGGGGGAGACACCTTCTTCCACGAGGCTGCCACCGCACATCTAACCGCCGTGAGAATGAAGGAGATCAATTTACTTGTTGGGCGGTCAATGTTCTCGATTGGCCTGGCCAGCAAGTAGGTCAGCGGATCAATGGGTATTGTGAGGTCTGTGACCTCTGTGATTAAAGTCTGTATGGTTTCCCAGTATTTCTGAATTTCTGGACATGACCACCATATGTGGGCCATGTCACCCTTTTGTCCGCAGCCTCTCCAACATAGGTCTGAAGCCAGAGGGTAGATTTGATTTATTCTAACTGGGGTGAGATACCAGCGAAACAGTATTTTGTAAATATTTTCTTTGATTGTGGTACATATGGAAGTTCCTGAGGCTGATTCACAAATACTTTCCCAATCCTCTTGGTCTATAACTATGCCCAATTCTGCTGCCCAATGGAGCATGTAGTCATGAACTGGAGCATCTGTTGCTCTTTCTAGTTCTGAGTATATTTGCGTTATCAGACCTTTTTGATGCACTGTCTATGTGCACAGTCTTTCGAAGTTCGTGAGAGGGGGAAATTCCAACGTTGGTGATATTGATTGGACGTAGTGCCGAATTTGGAGATATTTGAAGACATTCAATCCCCGTATTTCATATTTGCTTTGTAGCCTTTGGTAGCTCAGGAATTCCCCAAAGCTCAGGAAGTCAGCAATCGCCCTTATGTTTTTGGTTGTAAATTGCTCAAATTGCCTGGGCTCACATCCTGGTGCGAATTTGGGATTTTGGGTAATTGGTATGAGTTGAGATTTGGTGGTTGTGAGCTTGAATTTCAATTTGCATTTCGTCCAGGTCTCCCATGTATATCTCATTGGTCCTAATTGGAATTTGTTTTTCTGCAAATCTTCCCTACTCAGGGACCAAAGGCATGCTGGCAGAGAAGGCGTGCCGGCGTATTGCATTTCTATGTCTAGCCAGCAATATTGGCCGGGTTCCGCGTTCCATACTACTACCTGCCTTAACTGGGTGGCCTGGTAGTACCGCATAATGTCAGGGACCCCCAGGCCCCCTCTCCCCCTCGAAGCAAGTAGAACTGATCTTGCGACTCTTGGTTTTTTCCCCTGCCAGATGAAATGGAGAATTTGTTTCTGGATATTTTTCAATTCTGTGCCAGGGATGTGGATCGGGAGTGTCTGGAAGTGATATAGTAATCTGGGGAGTATGTTCATTTTCACCGAGATCATTCTCCCGATCCATGAAATTTGGTATGCCCCCCATTTTTCTAGGTCTAATTTTATTTTCCGAAATAGGGCCGGATAATTGTGATGGTATAGCGAATGGTAGTTCCCCGATATCTTTACTCCCAGATATTTGATATGGGAGGAGCACCATCGGTAGTTAAAATTTAGTTTAAGGAGTTTCATCTCTGGCTCTGGCAGGTTGAGGTTCAGGGCTTCGGACTTATCGTTATTAATTTTATAACCTGATATAGCTCCGAAGTCTAGAAGCTCTATTTGTAAGTTTGGGAGGGAAATGTGGGGTCTTGAGAGCGTTAGTATTATATCATCCGCGAAGAGGGATATTTTGTAATGCGTACGCCCAATTTCTATCCCTTGAATATCTACGTTGTTTCGAATTGTAGCCGCCAGGGGTTCTATAGTTAGTGCGAAAAGGAGAGGGGACAGGGGGCACCCCTGTCTCGTGCCGTTTTGAATGCCAAAGCTCTGGGCATTACCTCCTGGTAGTTTTACCGTTGCGGATGGATCTTGGTAAAGTCTGCGGACCCCTTCTAAATATGCGTCTCGAAAGCCAAATTTACGCATGGTATGGTCTAAAAATTGCCAGTCAATTCTATCGAACTCCTTCTCTGCGTCTAGGCTGAGTAATATTGCTTTGGTGCTTGTAAGGTGGATATGCTCGATAATATTAATTATTTTACGTGTGTTGTCCGAGGCTTGTCGACCTGCCACAAATCCGACTTGGTCGATGTTAATCAGTCTCGGTAGAATGGGGTTTAATCTGTTGGCCAAAATTTTGCTATATAATTTGAGGTCACTGTTGAGAAGGGAGATTGGACGGTAGCTTCCACATTGCATCGGGTCTCTGCCTTCCTTATGAATTATGGCTAGGTTGGCTAGGGACATGGAGGTGGGGATCGAATTTCCCTCCATAAAATGATTGAACATTTTTAGTAGATGCGTGGATAGTATGGGCAAGAATCTCTTATAATAGACATTTGTGAGGCCATCAGGGCCAGGAGACTTGGAGATCTTTAGTGCTTTTACCGCTTCTTCCAATTCTTCTTCCGTGATCTCCGCATTGAGGACCTCATTGTCCTCTTCAGTCAGGGTGGGGAGTTGACATTTATCTAAGTATTTTTTGATCGCTTCTGATGCTTTTGGTGCTGATCGACCATTTTTAGGTCGTAAATTATAAAGTTCTGTATAATATTTTGTGTACTCCGCCACTATTTTTTTGTCGCTATATTGCGTTTCGCCAGACCCATTCTTAATCGCTGTTATTTGGGACCTTTTTTGGATGCCTCTTAATCTGCTGGCCAAAAGCTTGTCCGCCTTGTTACCCTTATCATAATAATGTTGATTAGTCCATTTAAGGGCTTTTTCAACTTTTTCCAGTTGGGTCTGCTTGAGCTTTTGTCTGGCTATTGTTAAGGCTTTATAGATTTGTTTTGCAGGGTTAGCTTTATGGGATTGCTCAAGTTTAAGGATGTTATCAGTAAGTTCCAAAATCAGTTTTTGCTTTATTTTTTTCCTATGGGAGGCAATAGAGATAAATTTGCCTCTAATTGCTGCCTTATGGGCTTCCCATATTATCGCTGGAGATGACACCGACCCTGAGTTGAAGAAAAAGTAGTCCTTGAGGGAGGCTCTGATCTCTCTCTCTATCTCAGGGTGGTTCAATAGGGAGTCATTCAATCTCCAGGAGAATGATGTTGTCTTTTCGAATGGTGTGGATAAGGTCAAGGTGATTGGGGCATGGTCTGACCACGGGATGGGGCCGATGTCTGATTTCGTGGCTGCCTCTAGGATGTTCTTGGTCAGCAGAAAGTGGTCTATGCGCGAATAGGTCTGGTGAGGTGCTGAGTAAAAGGTATAGTCTCTCTGGCCCTGATGTTGTGATCTCCAAACGTCCACCAATGAGAACTCGTCCACTAATTCCCTGAACCTTTTCCCGGTGATTTGGGAGTGGGTTGTACGGGGGTGACCCCCTGTGGTTGATCTGTCCTCGGTGGGGTTAAAGACCATGTTTAGGTCTCCTCCCACTATCATCGATGACAGATATCCCGGGTCTATGCCCTCAAGCACTGTTTTCAGAAATTCTGTTTGATTTTCGTTTGGGGCATATACATTGATTAGAGCGATTGCCGAGCCCGCTAAGGAGCCATATACCACGAGAAATCTACCCTCTGGATCCATGGTCGTTTTGACATGATTGAATGGAGTTCCTTGTCTGATTAGTATAGCCACTCCCCGCTTTTTACTACTAAATGATGCGAAAAAGCATGTTGGAAACACTTTTTTGTACAAATTTGGGGGGTCTTGAGATGTGAAGTGGGTTTCCTGTAAGAATACGATGTCTCCCCCTGCCTGCTTCATGTCTTGGAGGGCAAGCCTCCTTTTTCTATTATTTTGAAGTCCTTTGACGTTGAGCGACACTATCTTCACTGGGGCGTTAGAAGCCATATGTGACTTTTGTGGTTGTGGTAGTTAAGAACCCTCCCTTCCCATCTGGGGGGGCCCTGATTCTATGGCTCAAGAGTGTTCTTAGCCCTGGCAAACATTGTAAGGTAGCTTGTAGTTTTGAAAGGTTTACTGAATGGTCCGAGGAGGGGGGGGGGTAAGGGGGGGTGGGGGGGATGGGGGGTAGGACCGCTGGGACAGAATCAGCGGTAGAGAGAGCAGGAAGATGAGGTTCGTGCACGAACCTAACAGGTATTTGCCTGGTCCTTGGGCGACCGGCTTTTGGGCGATAATGCCCATCGAGGTGGACTTCGGTGTCAGCATCCAGTGTGGGGTGGGGGGCTGAAACCTCTGGTTCTTTGTGTTTTTTTCCCCTCCAGAATTCTCATTCACTCCCTTTGTTCTCATACGGGAAGGGGTGGGGGGAGAGTGGGAGGGGGAGGCTGTAAGTGGGGGGAGTGACCGATGTCCACAAGCTTCCTTAGAGGTTTACCTCACTTAAACGAATGTGTGACATCGCACCCATAACACAAGCTTTTAAAGCTTCCGCACATGTCTATCATGGGTATGCCGGGACACAAAGGCAAAGATCACGTGTTAGGGCTGTTCTATAGTGTGTGCGGCCGTGTGCGCAAAAGTTTTTATGTCTATACGGTGAGCGACAGGCAAGTGGTGTGTGTGTGTGTGTGTGTGTGTGTGTGTGTGTGTGTGTGTGTGTGTGTGTGTGTGTGTGTGTGTGTGTGTGTGTGTGTATGAGTTAATAATGTATTACATAATATTTTTCAAACAAAAAAAAAAGTTGCACAATAAAAATAATTTTTATTTATCCAACTTGACACACACACACACACACGCACGCACGCACGCACGCACGCACACACACACACACACACACACACACACACACACACACACATACACACACACTTCAGAAGCGGTAGCGGCGCAAATACTTTATTTTACTCTGCTTCACCCCTGTCGGCCGGTTCCATGGTCCTTGCCGTGCGTGCGCGTGTGGCACCGTAATAGACTAACCTCAGGCAATTAGTAAATATGGGCCAAAATGCCTTGGTGTTATGTAACTAGGGATAGATTTATTAAACGGAGATCTAACTTGCAATCCAACAAGTTTCTCTTGAAGAGAAGTGGTTATAAGAGAAATAGTGAAACTGCAATGTTGCCTCATAAAAAGGGCAGTGGTTATAAACGTATTGAAACTAGCAATTGATGTTTAGTTACCTGCACAGGTAGGGGTTGGATCTGACCATTCTCCTGATGCCTGGCACAACACTGTTTCTGATCCTTGTAATATAAAGCCCTCTTCACAATGGAAGCTGCAGCTGGAGTTATATTGGAAGTCTCCAAGTGCATGGACACAGTTCATCCGCCCATAAGAGGGGCTCTGCAGAAACTCACACACTACAGCTAGAAGAATAGAGCAAGAAGACAATATTTGAAGATAAGTTGCACAATTCTAATTTAAATGAACAGGAAGCAGTGAGTGAGGAAGAAAAATAAAATAGTTGTTACCCCTCAACTTTAATAAATAAATGTACATTATGCAGAGATATGCTGAACAGGCTAGATACAGTATAGGCAGAGTATTGATCAAGGAACAATCTGATTGCTGTTTACTGGAGTCATGCTGGTATATATTTATACATAATCTGAATCAATAATAATATATTGTGCGTATCTCACCCAGATTTGAATTGAACAAAAGGTTGAACATGACTGATATACAATATGTAATTTGTGAACCTCAAATACTGTGTAATGTACCTGATGAAAGACCATGTTGGTTTTTTACTGAAATGGCCAAAATGGCAATGTTTTATTTCAAAATTATTTTAGTAAATAAAATTATCACATGTGGTGCATTTTCATATCTCAGACAGGTCTGCAACTCTGTCTTTCCCCATTATCGCTAAGCAAACAGTTTCCACTGCAGCTAGGGATTCTGGGTAATGACATGCAAATGAGCACCGTTTGTAACTCCTGACTTCTCATCTATTTTCACACAGTCCCATAAGAGTTAAAATAAAATGAGTAAAATCATTGTACTAGTGTTCACCAATGAGAACATTTTATCAGATGACAGATAATAGATGCATCATAGTCTAAGAGTGTCATATAACCTATAATGCTCATTCCCTTGGAGCAGTTGCTTGAATTCCAGGTAACATTGCAAATGTGTAGCATAATGCAAAATAAATTGCTTGCACGGCATTAGGAAATGGTAGTGACATGGTGTGACCAGCAATGTGGGTAGAGTTTAGTTACCTGCACAGGTAGGGGCTGGGACTGTCCATTCTCCCAAAGCATTGCACAATACTGTGTTCATGCCATTTAATATAAAGCCCTCTTCACAATGGAAGCTGCAGCTGGAGTTATATTGGAAGTCTCCAAGTGCATGGACACAGTTCATCCGCCCATAAGAGGGACTCTGCAGAACCTCACACGCTACAGCTAGAAGAATAGAGCAAGAAGACAATATTTGAAGAAGATAAGTTTACACAAGTAAAGCTGCATCTGGAATGGGATTGGAAGTCTCCATGTATATGGGAACAGGTCATCAGCCAGAAATGGAAATCTCCAAAGCCTCGCATGTGACAGCTAAGATATAGAATACAAAAACCGAGTGAGACAAAACTGGGCTTGTTTGGTTTGGCCGATACAGTAGATGTTACAAGAGAATAGTGATTATTTGGGTAACTTTTTTGTTTTTTCATGGGTCATCGAGGTTATTTTGGATCAAGAATACACAAATTAGCCTACTTTGCCAAATGCTCACGGTTACAGCCTAATTTTTCCACACGGCCACATACAATTCATGTTTCCTTAAAACGTAATCTCAAACTATTTGCATATCCTCCTGCACCTCGCTATTTCCAAGTTCCCCATTTTCACAAACTGTAACTCTTTAAGGGAAGGGGCCCATTCATTTGGCGTTGGTATGAGACTGTGGGAATATGAGCGTGACATCGTCCGATGTGGCTTCCTAATGGCCCACATGACGCGGAGCTTAAAAAAGCAGAGCGGTACTGGCACTCCCTTCGGAGGTAAGCATCTCTGGAAGCAGGGGTCCCGCGGAGCTAACATTAATGGGGTTCAGCTCCGGAGACCCCCTGCTATAAACCCGTGTAACAAAAAGCAATACAGCTCAACCCTGTTATAACGCGAATCTGCTTATAACGCGATGCAAGCGTGGCTCCCAATTTTCGTATGTATGTATACTTTACAACACGATTATTGGTGTCTTAAATACTTTATTGTACAATGCATACAATTGTACATTATTTATAACAAGATCTGCTTATAACGTGATGTGATTCTTCGGACCCCAAGCACAGCGTTGTAAGGGGATTGAGCTGTAATAGTTAAAATAAAGTGTTGGATTACCACTAAAACATGGTGCCTTTTCTCAGAGCAGTCAGGACTAGGCCAGAAGTGAAAGGGGAACCTTGCCTGACATTTACACCACACCACACCACAAACACCACACACACACACACACACCACACACACACAAACACATATACATACATACACACACACATACATATACACACACAAACACACAGACCACTTGCCTGTCGCTCACCGTATAGACATAAAAAGGTTTTGCGCACACGGCCGCACACTCTATAGAACAGCCCTAACACGTGATCTTTGCCTTTGTGTCCCGGCATACCCATGATAGACTGTGCGGAAGCTTTAAAACGTTGTGTTATGGGTGCGAGTCACACATTCGTTTAAGTGAGGTAAACCTCTAAGGAAGCTTGTGGACATCGGTCACTCCAAAACCATACCAATTCTAATTTCCCATCTGGAAAAGTGGGACAAAGACAGTGCAATAAATTGCACCAGATTTAACAAAGGAACTGCCGACACCCACAATGTAAATTCAGGCAAGATCCCCTTTCACTTCTGGCCTAGTCCTGATTGCTCTGAAAAAAGACACCATTTTCTAGAGGCAATCCAAGCACTTTGTTTACTATTACTTGTATTGCTTTTGTTACACGGGTTTATAGCAGGGGGTCTCTGAGCTGACCCACATAATGTTAGCTCCGTGGGCCCCTGCTTCCAGAGATGCTTACGTACCTCCGAATTGGAGTGCCAGTACCCCCCGGGTTGGGGGGGGGAGGGATAATCCATAAGATTGGACATGGGTGGGCTCACCAGTGCGGGTGTTGGGATTATTGTTGGCGTGCGCAGGTTGTGGGGCGTCCGCCGTGGCGTTAGGAAATGTTGACGTCCGCCGTGGCGTGTTATATAATGTATACCCGTATACCGGAATGTTATGGCAGTAATGTACCATGAGTTTGACTGCAAGTAAAGAGATTGGTTTTAGAACTGGCTGTGTAAGTGTAATTCTTGCATATACGTCCTGCGAAGACTCACTCCCCCTTTGGCGGAGCTGTCGCAGGTGGAGGCGCTGCACCCGTTATAAATATTGCGCGCACCCCAGGCTCTCCGTGGCAGAGACTTAGGCCCTGTGAGCCAGCAGGTAATACAGCCACATAGTAGCAGCTTGCTAGTGATAGGAAGCAGGGTTTCACGTTTTAACCACTGCCCTTTATGAGGCAACATTGCGGTTTTACTTTTCACTATAACCACTTCTCTTCAAGAGAAACTATTGGATTGCAGTTAGATCTCTGTTTAATAAATCTATCCCTAGTTACACACACCAAGGCATTTTGGCCCATATTACTAAGCAGCGCGTACACTTTAAGACACCTTCACAGGTCAAAATGTGTCTCATGTCATAGCACTGCTTTCAAATGTGCCCATAGTGTTAATCATTCTCTCCTCTACATGTTTTATTTGACAAGGTATTACTCATTAGATGTGATGTGATGAGTGCCAGCGCTTACAGTGCTCGTAGGTCCTATAAAGGGCTGTTCTATACTGCGTTGTTGGCTGAGGTTAGTCTATAATGGTGCCGCGCGCACGGCAGGGACGTTGAACCGGCCAACAGGGGGAAGATGAGGAAAATAAAGATTTTGCGCCGCTACCGCTTCGAAATGGGTGTTCTGGTTTTTGTGCGCGTGCGCGCGTGTGTGCGTGTGTTGTTGTGGTGGTGTGTCAGTTGTGATAAATAAAAATTATTTTATTGTGCAACTTTTTTTTTTGTTTGAAAAATATTATATAATACAATTATTAACACCACACAAACACACACACACCACCAAACACACAACACCACACACACAACACACACAACACCACACACACACCCACACACACACACAACACACACCACACACACACACACACCTACACACACACACAAACACACAACACATATACATACATACACACACACATACATATACACAACAAACACACAGACCACTTGCCTGTCGCTCACCGTATAGACATAAAAGGTTTGCGCACCCGCGCCGCACACTCTATAGAAACAGCCCTAACACGTGATCTTGCCTTTGTGTCCCGGCATAACCCATGATAGACCTGTGCGGAAGCTTTAAAGCTGTGTTATGGGTGCGACGTCACACAATTCGTTAAGTGAGGTAAACCTCTAAGGAAGCTTGTGGACATCGGTCACTCCAAAACCATACCAATTCTATTCCCATCTGGAAAAGTGGGACAAAGACAGTTGCAATAAATTGCACCAGATTTAACAAAGGACTGCCGACACCCCACATGTAAATTTCAGGAAGATCCCCTTTCACTTCTGGCCTAGTCCTGATTGCTCTGAAAAAGACACCATTTTTCTAGAGGCAATCCAAGCACTTTGTTTTTACTATTAACTGTATTGCTTTTGTTACACGGGTTTATAGCAGGGGGTCTCTGGAGCTGAACCCCATAATGTTAGATCCGTGGGCCCCTGCTTCCAGAGATGCTCTACGTACCTCCGAATGGAGGCCAGAGTACCGAACTCATGGGGCATTTTTTTAACCTTGGCGTCTGTGGCATAGGAAGAAAGCGTCACAGGGAGTACGGCGGAGAGAAGGGCAAGTGTCGAACTAGGCGAGCTTTATGGAAGAACCAGAGGGTGAAGGAACGCCGATGGGGGAGTGGGGCAGACAGGCAGCGGTTTGTATACAGCTCTGAATGGAACCTTGTGCTACCGGGCCGTCCAGATCTCTACTCACGATTGAGACGCCATTTATTTTCATTCCATGGAGACATCGAGAGACAGTCCTATGGCCGGAGTCGAGCTATCCCTGGAAGGCTACGGCTCTCGGAAATATATTCCACGGTTCCCGCGTATGTTTAGCTCTGAAAATCCCCTGACTTCAAGTCCTGCATAGAAAAAAAAACAATTATTAATGTAACAAAAAAACAACAAAACGCCTTATATTGCTTTTGTAAGTCAGTCTTATACATCTGTTAATAACATGTTTCACAAGAGTAATGATGCAAGAGAAACTTACAGTAGTGAAAAGGCATTATATTTTATGCTACTCTTCTACGTATTCTCGTTGGGGCGTTACAGAGAGCACTGCACCAGTAATCGATTGCAGCACTTTTGCACCAACCCAGGTCACATACTCTTGTATGGTCGTGGTCTTGGCGAAATATACTGGACGGAAGCATCGGAGAACGGGTGAAATGAGGATATAAGAGATGTGTGGTATGAACACAAGAGGCCACTTCCCATACTCACAATTCTCATGGGAACCCCTTATTATGAAGCATTTCAATAACCTACACAATATAATAAGGCCATGTTTTAATATTGGAACTAAGCATCTTACAGCGTTGTTGGCGGTCGTAATGGTCTAGACGTAGCACGTCTTCGAGAAATATGGCCCTGGAGAAGACCACTGTTGGTACATCGCACTTATTACCATGTAGCATGCACTAATACTGTCTGAAATGTACTTAGTGCATCTTAATGAGGGTCATTTATCAAGTCTCCCTGCTGCCAAAACGGGTGCAAAAACACTGTAGCAGAGGTATCAAACAAGAAATCCAATGGTTACAGTGGGGATGTTTTGATTAACACCAGGTCATATTTTTGTCCATTGTTTTGCGCCAAGAGACTTTGATGAACGGGGAACGAAACCATCATTTCCTCCATCTACCCCTTGGGATAGTGAGTTTGTATACTTGGATGTTAGACATGAATTAAAAAAATGATAGCAAGCTAATGTAGAATAAGGGAGGAAAATCTGTAAATTAACAGGAAAGAAAGCGAGATGGGAGGAAAGAAGACACGGTGAGCATGGAGACAAGAAATGGGCAGTAACATGGGGAGGGAATACAGAATGGGACATTAAGAACAGAAGACTGGGAAAGAAGTCAGGGAGAAGATAAGAAAGAGGTAAAGAAGGGAAGAGAAGGGGTTGGGATTTGGACCAAAAAAAGATATGAGCCGAAAGAAAAGGGGGCTTAAGAGGACATAAGAAATGTTGGAATCAAAAGCAGACATGTTCCACCAAAGAGGTCTGGGTGGGTGCTTTTGATGGAAAAACTCAGGTGCTTGCCAAAATAATACTTGAAAGGTCTCATTCACGATGTACTTTGCATCAATGTGACCAAGAGGCCATACCGTGCTTCACACTCCCATATCACCACAGTCTATATCAACGCCAAATAAATGGGCCCCTCCCTTAAAGAGTAACATGTTGTGAAAATGGGGAACTGGAATAGCGAGGTGCAAGAGGATATGCAATAGTTTGAGATGACTTTTTAAGGAAACTGAATGTAAGTGGCCGTGGGGAAAAATTAGGCCGTAACCGTGAGCATTTGGAAAAAAATGGGCTAATTGTGTTTCTGACCAAAATAACCTTGATGACCCGAAAAAAACAAAAATGTTCCAAAATAATCACTATTCCTTGTAACATCTCGTATCGGCAAACCAAACAAGCCCAGTTTGTCTACTCGGTTTTGTATTCTATATTTTAGCTGTCACATGCGAGGCTTTGGAGTTTCCACTTCTGGCTGATGACTTTCCCATATACCCGGAGACTTCCATCCCATTCAGATGCAGCTTTACTTGTGTAAATATATCTTCTTCAAATATTGTCCTCTCTATTCTTCTATAGCGTGTGAGGTTCTGCAGAGCCCCTCTTATGGGCGGATATGAAACTGTGTCCATGCACTTGGAGACTTCCAATATAACTCCAGCTGCAGCTTCCATTGTAAAGAGGGCTTATTTAATGGGCGAACACAGTATGTGCAAGCTTTGGGAGAAGTGGACAGTCCCAGCCCCTAACTGTGCAGGTACTAAACTCTATCCCACATTGCTGGTCACACCATGTCACTACCATTTCCTAATGCCGTGCAAAGCAATTATTTTGCAGTAGGCACACATTTGCATGTTACTTGGAATCCAAGCAACTGCTTCAAGGGAATGAGCTTATAGGTTATATGTGCACTCTAGACTATGAGCATTTATGTATCTGTCATCTGATAAAATGTTCTCATTGGTGAACAATAGTACAATGATTTTACTCGTTTTATTTTAACTCTTAGGGGACTGTGTGAAAATAGATGAGAAGTAAGGATTTACAAACGGTGCTCATTTGCAGTGTCATTACCCAGAATCCCTAGCTGCAGTGGAAACTGTTTGCCTAGCGATAATGGGAAAGAGAGGGTTGTGCAGACCTGTCTGAGACATGATAAGCCCCACAAGTGATATTTTTATTTACTTAAAATAATTTTGAAATAAAAAATTGCCATTTGGCCATTTCAGTAAAAAAGCAACTGGTCTTCATCAGGTACATTACACAGTACTTGAGGTTCACAATTACATATTGTATCAGCAGTATTCAACCTTTTGTTCAATTCAAACTGGGTGAGATACGCACATATATTATTATTGATTCAGATTATGTATAAATATATACCAGCAGACTGACTCCAGTAAATAACAATCAAAGATTGCTCCTGATTCAATACTCTGCCTATACTGTATCTAGCCTGTTCAGATATATCTGCATAATGTACATTATTTATTAAAGTTGAGGGGGGTAACACAACTATTTTTTTTTCTTCCTCACTCATTGCTTCCTGCTCATTTAAATTAGAATTGTGCAACTTATCTTCTTCAAATATTGTCTTCTTGCTCTATTCTTAGGGTTGCCAGATGTCCGTTTTTCACCCGGACAGGCTGGTAATTCTGTTGCATGTCCGGTATAAAGTCGGAGGTAATACCAGATACATATGTGTCCGGTATTACCACTTTTGCGGTGGCGGAGGTCGGCGCAAGGGCGGCACGAGGGCAGGCAGTGCAGAGAGTAGTACTGAGGCTGGGGGCGGGCTGGAGCACTCGTGTGTGTGTGGGTGCAGCCTGACCCTGATTGGAGGAGCGGAGAGCCAATCAGAGGACAGCGGGGGCGGAGCCCACACATGTCTGTTGTTTTTGTCCTTCCTGGCAATAAGGTAAGGACACAGATTGGGGATTGGGGAGGGGGGGCAGGGTGGAGGAGTGAGAGGATGGGGGCAGGGTGAGATTGTGACGGATGGGGGGGGGGAGGGTGAGATGCGAAGGATGGGGGGGCAGGGTAAGATGTGACAGGATGGGGGGGGCAGGGAGGTGAGATGGTGAAGGATGGGAGGGCAGGGATGGGGGGAGGGAGATGGTAACAGGATGGGGGGAGCCAGGGTGAGATGGTGAGAGGATGGGGGGCCAGGGTGGATGTGATGTGCACAGGATTGTGGGGTGGGTAGGGTGAGATGGTGACAGGATAGGGGGCAAGGTGAGATAGTGACAGGGTGGGGGTAGGGTAGGGGAGATGGTGACAGGATGGGGGGGGGCCAGGGAGATGGTGACGGATGGGGGGGGGGCAGGGTGAGATGGTGACAGGATGGGGGGGAAGGGTCGGGTGAGATGGTTGAAAGGATGGTGGGGGCAAGTGGATGACGTGCAGGATGGGGGGGGGTTCCGGGTGAGATGGTTGACGGATGGGGGGGGGGCAGAGACCAGGATGGGGGGGGCAGGGTGAGATGGTGACAGGATGGGGGGGCGCAGTTGAGATGTGTGACAGGATGGGGGGGGCACAGGGTGAGATGGTGACAGGATGGGGAGCGCAAGGTGAGATGGTGACAGGATGGGGGGGGGGAAGGGTAGATGGTGACAGGAGGGGTGGCCAGGGTGAGTGACTGGTACAGGATAGAGGGGGGCAGCAGGGGACGGTCATTGGGTTGCAGGATGGGGGTGTGGGCAGGGTGAGATGGTGACAGGATGGGGGGGGGGCAGGGTGAAGTGGGTGTGAAGGATGGGGGGGGCAGGGTGAGATGATGGGGGGGCGAGGGTGAGGGTGAGGATGTGGGGGGGGGAGGGGGACATGGTGAAAGGATGGGAGGGCAGGGTGAGATGATGGGGGGGGCAGGGGAGAGGATGGGGGGCAAGGTGGATGATGATGATGGGGTGGGGGGGGGGTGGTGGGTGACAGATGGTGATAGGGGCCAGACTGGGGAGATGAGATAATGATGATGGTGAATATGTTGAAGGTATGGGGAGGGTGGGTATATTTTAAATGTATATGGGAGGTGGGGGTATATTTAAATGTATTGGGGAGGTTGGGTATATTTTAAAGTATGGGAGGTTGGGGTAATTTTAAATTATTGGGGAGGTGGGGTATATTTTATATGTATTGGGGAGGTGGGGTATATTTATATGTATTGGGGAGTGGGGGTTTTTTTTAAAGTGTTTGAGGGGATGGTGGGGGTATTTTTTAAATGTATTTGGCGGGTGTGGGGGTATTTTTTATATGCATTTGTGGGGCGTGGAGGTATTTTTTATATGCATTTGTGGGGCGTGGGTGTCCAGTATTTTTTTATTGCCACCTGGCAACCCCATCTATTCTTCTAGCTGTAGTGTGTGAGATTCTGCAGCGTCCCTCTTACGGGCGTATGAACTGTGTCCGTGCAATTGGAGACTTCCAATATAACTCCAGCTGCAGCTTCCATTGTGAAGAGGGCTTTATATTACAAGGATCAGAAACAGTGTTGGTGCCAGGCATCCGAGAATGGTCAGATCCAACTCCTACCTGTGCAGGTAACTAAAACATCAATACTATTTTCAATACGTGTATAAACCACTTCCCTTTAATGAAGCAACATTGCAGTTTCACTATTTCACTTATAACCAATTCTCTTCAAGAGAAACTGGTTGGATTGCGAGTTAGATTCCGTTTAATAAATCTATCCCTAGTTACATAACACCAAGGCATTTTGGCCCATATTACTAAGCAGGATACACTTTAAGACACCTTCTTTACGGGGTCAAAATGGTCTCATGTCATAGCACTGCTTTCTAAATGTGGCCCATAGTTGGAATCCAATTCTTTCCTCTACAGTTTTATTTGACAAGGGATTAAGTCATTTAGATGGATGTGATGAGTGCCAGCGCTTAATGCTCGTAGGTCCTATATAGGGCTGTTCTATACTGCGTAGTTGGCTGAGGTCAGTATAACGTGGCCGCGCGCACGCCGGCAGCGAGCGTGGAACCGGCCAACAGCGGGAAGATGAGGAAAATAAAGAATTTGCGCCGCCACCGCTTCTAAAATGTAGTATAGATGTGTGATACGTGTATATGTATTTGTGTGTGTGTAGTATGTGTATGTATGTGTAGGATGTATTTGTGTGCTGTGTGTATGTGTCAAGTTTCGCTCCACCGTATAGACACAAAAAGCTTGCGCGCGCACGGCCACACCTCTATAGAACAGCCCTAACACGTGATCTTTGCCTTTGTGTCCCGCGATACCCATGATAGACATGTGCGGAAGCCTTTAAAAGCTTGTGTTATGGGTGCGATGCACACATTCCTTTAAGTGAGGTAAACCCTAAGGAAGCTTGTGGACATCGGTCACTTCCAAAACCAATACCAATTCTAATTTCCCATCTGGAAAAAGTGGGACACAAAGACAGTGCCAATAAAATTGCACCAGATTTAACAAAGGAACTGCGACCCTCCCACAATGTTAATGTCAGGCAGGTCCACTTTCACTTCTGGCCTAGTCCTGATTGCTCGAAAAAAGACACAATTTTTCTAGAGGCAATCCAAGCACTTTGTTTTTACTTTACTGTATTGCTTTTGTTACCGGTTTATAGCAGGGGTCTCTGGAGCTGAAACCTATTAATGTTAGCTCCGTGGGCCCCTGCTGCCAGAGATGGCTTACGAACTTGTGGAATTGCAAGTTAGACCTCCGTTTAAAAAATTATCCCTAGTTACTGTACATAACACCAAGCATTTTGGCCCATATTACTAAG
Organism: Ascaphus truei; assembly: GCA_036426205.1. NCBI lineage: Eukaryota > Metazoa > Chordata > Amphibia > Anura > Ascaphidae > Ascaphus > Ascaphus truei. The sequence continues at coordinate 28,351 of WSYH01003439.1, forward strand.
CAGCGCTACACTTAAAGACACCTCTTCACGGGGTCAAAAGGTTTTCATGTCATAGCACTGCTTTTAAATGTGGCCTAGTGTAATCCAATTCTTCTCCTCTACAGTGTTATTTGCAAGGTATTAAGTTATTAGATGTGATGTGATGAGTGCCAGCGCTTACTAGTCGTATAGGTCCTATATAAGGGCTGTTCTATACTGGAGGTAGTTGGCTGAGGTCGTGTATAACGGTGCCGCCGCACGCCGGCAGCGGGTGGAACCGCCACAGCGGGGAAGTGAGGAAAATAGAATTTGCCCGCCACCGCTCATGTGTAGTAATACCTATGTGGTGGGCGCGCAAGCGGCGGCCTGTCTATGGAGACGGCCACGGGGGAGGGAGAGGAGGTAGATTTGCCGACGCTCGGCTGATAGTGGAGGTGAGGTATGATGGGTGTATGTGTATGGGTGAGAAGGGATGATTGGTGCTTGATGGGGATAGGGGAGTCAAGTTGTGAACGAAGATAAAGACGATGATTTGGGAGCGCGACAGGGGGGGTTTTTATTTGGGGAAAAGAGTCAGAAATGAGAGACATATAATAACACAGCTGACACACACACACAACACACACACAACAACACACACTACCACACACACACACACACACACACACACACACACACAACACACACACACACACACACACACAAACACACAAAACCACTTGCTGTCGCTCACCGTATAGGGACACAAAAAAGCAGTGCGGGCGCGCACGGCCGCCACACCGTCTAGAACAGCCCTAACACGGATATTTGCCTTTGTGTCCGGCATACCATGATAGCACAGTGCGGAAGACTTAAAAGCTTGTGTTATGGGTGCGATGCACACATTCCTTTAAGTGAGGTAAACCTCTAAGGAAGCTGTGTGGACATCGGTCACTCCAAAACAAACCAATTTAATTTACCATCTGGAAAAGTGGGGAGGAGAAAGAACAGGAGCAATAGATTGGCCACCAGATTTCAAGGAACTGCCGACACCCACAATTGTATGTGTGTGTGTGTGTGTGTGTGTGTGTGTGTGTGTGTGTTAATAATGTATTATATAATATTTTTCAAACAAAAAAAAAGTTGCACAATAAAAATAATTTTTATTTATCCAACTTGACACACACACACACACACACGCACACACGCGCGCACGCGCACACACACACATTTCAGAAGCGGTAGCGGCGCAAATTCTTTATTTTCCTCATCTTCCCCCCTGTTGGCCGGTTCCACGCTCCCTGCCGTGCGCGCGGCACCATTATAGACTAACCTCAGCCAACAACGCAGTATAGAACAGCCCTTATATAGGACCTACGAGCACTGTAAGCGCTGGCACTCATCACATCACATCTAAATGAGTTAATACCTTGTCAAATAAAACATGTAGAGGAGAAGAATTGGATTACACTATGGGCCACATTTAGAAAGCAGTGCTATGACATGAGACACATTTTGACCCTGTGAAGGTGTCTTAAAGTGTAGCGCTGCTTAGTAAATATGGGCCAAAATGCCTTGGTGTTGTGTAACTAGGGATAGATTTATTAAACAGAGATCTAACTTGCAATCCAATAAGTTTCTCTTGAAGAGAAGTGGTTATAAGTGAAATAGTAAAACCGCAATGTTGCCTCATAAAAAGGGCAGTGGTTATAAACGTGAAACCCTGCTTCCTATCACTAGCAAGCTGCTACTATGTGCTGTATTACCTGCTGGCTCACAGGGCCTAAGTCTCTGCCACGGAGAGCCTGGGGTGCGCGCAATATTTATAACGGGTGCAGCGCCTCCACCTGCGACAGCTCCCGCCAAAGGGGGAGTGAGTCTTCGCAGGACGTATATGCAAGAATTACACTTACACAGCCAAGTTCTAAAACCAATCTCTTTTACTTGCAGGTCAAACTCATGGTACATTACATGCCATAACATTCCGGTATACGGGTATACATTATATAACACGCCACGGCGGACGTCAACATTTCCTAACGCCACGGCGGACGCCCCACAACCTGCGCCACGCCAACAATAATCCCAACACCCGCCACTGGGTGAGCCCACCCCATGTCCAATCCTTATGGATTAGTCCTCCCGCTCACAGCAGGCCCTATGTGTGTGTATGGGTGACTGCGCAGCCACTATGTCTCGGGTGAATGAATGATACAGTTGGTGCACTTGTTAAAATACCTGCTGAGCACTCCGGTGCTCGGGACTGCCACGATCTTCAAAAACCTACGAGTATTGTAAGAGCTGGCACTCATCACATCACATCTAAATGACTTAATACCTTGTCAAATAAAACATGTAGAGGAGAAGAATTGGATTACACTATGGGCCACATTTAGAAAACAGTGCTATGACATGAGACACATTTTGACCCTGTGAAGAAGGTGTCTTAAAGTGTGGCGCGGCTTAGTAAATATGGGCCAAAATACCTTGGTGTTGTGTAACTAGGGATAGATTTATTAAACGGAGATCTAACTTGCAATCCAATAAGTTTCTCTTGAAGAGAGGTGGTTTCTAAGTGAAATAGTGAACCGCAATGTTGCCTCATAAAAAGGGCAGTGGTTATAAATGTATTGAAACTAGCAATTGATGTTTAGTTACCTGCACAGGTAGGAGTTGGATCTGACCATTCTCCTGATGCCTGGCACAACACTGTTTCTGATCCTTGGAATATAAAGCCCTCTTCACAATGGAAGCTGCAGCTGGAGTTATATTGGAAGTCTCCAAGTGCATGGACACAGGTCATCCGCCCATAAGAGGGTCTCTGCAGAACTTCACACACTACAGCTAGAAGAATAGAGCAAGAAGACAATATTTGAAGAAGATAAGTTGCACAATTCTAATTTAAATGAGCAGGAAGCAGTGAGTGAGGAAGAAGAATAAAAAAGTTTTTTCCCCTCAACTTTAATAAATAAATGTACATTATGCAGATATATGCTGAACAGGCTAGATACAGTATAGGCAGAGTATTGATCAGGCAGGGAGCAATCTGATTGCTATTTACTGGAGTCAAGCTGGTACTCTATATATTTATACATAATCTGAATCAATAATAATATAGTGTGTGTATCTCACCCAGGTTTGAATTTAACAAAAGATTGAACATGACTGATATACAGTATGTCATTTGTGAACCTCAAGTACTGTGTAATGTACCTGATGAAAGACCATGTTGCTTTTTTACTGAAATGGCCAAAATGGCAATGGTTTATTTCAAAATTATTTTAGTAAATAAAAATATCACATGTGGTGCATTTTCATGTCTCAGACAGGTCTGCAACTCTGT
>WSYH01003439.1:31773-67300 GCA_036426205.1 Ascaphus truei
ATCACATGTGGTGCATTTTCATGTCTCAGACAGGTCTGCAACTCTGTATTTCCCCATTATCGCTAATAACGCTGTCCTATAACCTATAATGCTCATTCCCTTGGAGCAGTTGCTTGGATTCCAAGTGTACTGATGAAAGACCATGTTTTTTTACTGGAATGGACAAAATGGCAATGTTTTATTTCAATATTATTTTAGTAATAAAAATACACATGTGGTGCATTTTCATGTCTCAACACGGTCTGCAACTCTGTCTTTTCCCCATTATCGCTAAGCAACAGTTTCCACCAGCAGCTGGATTGGGGGAATGACAATGCAAATGAGCCTCGTTTGTCTAACTCCTTACTTCTCATCTATTTCACACAGTCCCCAAGAGTAAATAAAATGAGTAAAATCATTTTATAGTGTTCACCAATGAGAAATTTTATCAGATGACAGATAATAGATGCATATAGTCTAAAGGTTCTATTAACCTATAATGCTCATTCCTGGAGCAGTTGCTTGGATTCCAGTAACATTGCAAATGTGTAGCCTAAGGCAAAATAAATTGCTTGCACGGCATTAGGAAATGGTTTAGAGTGACATGGTTGTGACCAGCAATGTGGGTAGAGTTTAGTTACCTGCACAGGTAGGGGCTGGGACGTCCATTCTCCCAAAGCATTGCCACATACTGTGTTCGCACCATTTAATATAAAGCCCTCTTCACAATGGAAGCTGCAAGCTGGAGTATTATATGGAAGTCTCCAAGTGATGACACAGTTCATCCGCCCATAAGAGGGGCTCTGCAGAACTCACACACTACAGCTAGAAGAATAGAGCAAGAAGACATATTTGAAGAAGTAAGTTTACACAAGTAAAGCTGCATTGGAATGGGATTGGAAGTCTCCAGTATATTGGAACAGGTCATCCAGCCAGAAGTGGAAATCTCTCAAAAACTCGATGTGACAGCTAAAATATAGAATACAATAACCGAGTGAGACAAAAACTGGCTGGTTGTTTGGTTGGCCTATACAGTAGAGTTACAAGAAGAATAGTGGATTATTTGGGTAACATTTGTGTTTTTTTCATGGGTTCATCGGGGTTATTTTGGGTCAAGAAAACACAAATTAGCCTTCTTGCCAAATGTTCACGGTTACGCCTAATTTTTCCACACGGCCACTTACAATTCATGTTTCCTTAAAAAGTAATCTCAAACTATTGCATATCCTCCGCAACCTCGTATTTCCAAGTTTTCCCATTTTCACAAACTGTAACTCGTAAGGAAGGGGCCAATTATTTGGCGTTGATATGGAGACTGTGGGAATATAGATGTGTAGAGAGCACGTAGGCCTCTTGGTCACATGATGCAAAGTTATCGTGAATGAGACTTTCAATTATTATTTCGGCAAGCACCTAGTTTTTCCATAAAAATACAACCACCCAACCTCTTGGTTGAACATGTCTGCTTTTCATTTCCAACACTTTTATGTCCTACTTAATCCCCTTTCTTTCGATCAGATATATTTTTGCAATAAAAGCCCAAACCCCTTCTTCTTCCCTTCTTTCCCTTTATTATTTCTCCTGACTTCTACCCCAGTCTCCTGTTCTTATGTCCCATCTGTATTCCCCTACCATTTGTTACGTTCCAGTTCTTGTCTCCATGCTCACCGGTCTCGACTCCTCCCATCTTGACCTCCTTCCTGTTAATGTACAGATTTCTCCTATCTTTACATTTAGCTGCTATCCAAAACGCAAACCACCGTATACAAACTTCAATCCAAGTGTGGTAGTTGAGAGGCAATTGGAGGGTTTCATCAACGCGATTGTGATTCTTTGGACCCCAAGCACAGTGTAGGGGGATTGAGCTGTATAGTTAAAAAAAGTGGTTGATTGCCTCAAAAAAAATGGTTCTTTTTCAGAGCAATCAGGACTAGGCCCGAGTGAAATGGGAATCTTGCGCTGACATGACATTGTGGGGTGTCGGCAGTTCCTTGTGAAATCTGGTGCAATTTTACTTGCACTTCTTGTCCCACTTTTCCAGATGGGAAATTAGAACTGGTATTGGTTTTGGAGTGCCGAGTCCACAAGTTCCTTGAGAGGTCTCACCTAAAACGAAGGTGTGAATCGCACCCATACAACGCTTTTAAAGTCTCCGCACATGTATCATGGGTATGCCGGGACCACAAGGCAAGATCACGTTAGGGCTGTTCTATAGATGTGTGCGGGCTGTCGTGCGACGTGAAAGCTTTTTGTGTATATGACGTGAGCGACAGGCAAGTGGTTGTGTTGTGTGTAGTGTGTATGTTGTTGGTGTGTGTGTGTGGTGTGTGTGTAGTTGTGTGTGTGTGTGTGTGTGTGTGTGTGTGTGTGTGTTTGCTGTATGTATGTATGTGCTATGAGTTAATAGTATTAAATAATATTTTCAATAAAAACAACCGTTGCAAAATAAAATAATTTTTATTTATTCAACTTGACAAATATCACACATACTCACATACACACATATACATACATACACACACACAAACATTTCAGCGGCGGGGGTATAGCGGCGCCAAATTCGTTATTTTTCTCATTTCCCCCCTGCGGCCGCTTCACGCTCCCTGCCTGGCGTGAGAGCCGGCACCATGATAGACTAAACTCACCACTACGCAGTAGAGAACATCCTGACGAAGTTGAGACAGTACGGGGGTCTGAACCGTAACAGCATTGGGTCAAAGCAGCCATTTGTCTGACTATTGTGTCAGCCATCGTGTTATTGTTCTAGTCAGTGTATGTCCATTATGTGTACTGTGCTGGGTTTGGTCATCCATTTGTCCTTCGGTCTGTATGAAAGCGCACGAAAGTTATTGGGTTCAGAGATTTCGCTCTCAGTGTTTACAGCTCTGGCCAGCTCAGCTGCAGAAGAAGGGGAAGGGGACATACAGCCCTTGGACGGAGTGAGATTAGAAATTAAAGAAGAGTCTCACATTTAAGTGCCAGGTAAAGTCTGAGAAGTTAGATCAGAATTAGAACCGACTCTCAGCATTAGAGTGTCGGTGGAATCAGAGAGATAGAAATCATTTCTCACATTGCAACCCCTTTAAGAATAATAGTATCATTCCCGTTTGTATGTATTACAAGATTATGTTAATTTAGGCGGAACGCACCACTTACATCATTGTTATGTTGCAAACTTACATAAGTTTAGCGATTGTTATGTATACAACATTAGGTCATATTTACATGATGTGCAAGCCCCCCCAAAAGGGTGGAGCTTTATTTTAAGGGTATAAATATATGCATACAGTACCGTGGTTATTCGGGAGAGCGCTTTTTTTGAAGGAGCTGTCTCCACTGTGTGCACTCTAATAAACTCATTTGATAAACTGAATTTTTTGTGTAACATTTTTTACAGCTTTTTACTGATGTGAGCAGAGGATGGTTTCCCAATATCTCGGATGCAGAGCACCTGACAGTGCACTCCTCGGACACTCATCCTGGAGCGCTATAAAGCGCTCTGAGGAACGGAAACGTTTATCCAAGTGAGTTTAGTTGATTCTTCTGTTCCTGTATTCATTTAAAGTGTAAGAGTTGTAATGTTTTTGTTAGGGACTAAGGTCGAGTCCCGTTAAAAAGTTGGTGTTTTGGTATGAAGGTGAGTGTTTGTATCTAGGTGATTGTTTTCAAGACCGTCCTGCGGGTTGGTGATAATGTTTGGTGTAGAGCAGGCGGTCCCTGACTGTACATTTCTGCGTCTTGTCATTAACATCACCAGTGAGTTTATTCATGGATCTGTTAGAAGGTCCTTATCTGTATCCATGTTATAAGTATAAGGTTTTCAGACGTGGGTGGACCTGTACATGGTACTTTATCCTGTTCGTAATGTGCCTTAATCTAGCAGTGTGGTAGTTAAGTTACTAAACACCACCTGCTGATTCTTTTACAAAAAGCCCTGCCTTTAGAAACAGTGAAGTGACTCCTTAGTCTCTGACTGACAAGGCCTTTGGAGCTGACTGGTCTTGAGTCGTGCCCAGCAGAGCATGATTTCAAGACACGGGAAAACTACTACAACCTAAAACCAAAGCTGAACCAGGAAGTGAGAAGATTTTCCCTCCAAGAAACAAGATAAGACTTTTATTCTTAAGAGACTCTATACTGCCTATTTTCATGCTAATCTTTATAGTGTTTTTAGGGGCTGCGAGACATGCTTACAACTAATGCGAGATGTGAAAATTGCATAGGATTTCACTAGAAATACCCCAAGTGAACCTGGAAGCTTTGTTCCCCACCCACCCCCCCTGTTTGTGGATGAATTCCTCCTGTGAAAGGACCAGGAGCAACAATAAAGCGTTTATAATTTTCAATTATAAGCCTCCTAATTGTGTACCCTAACTACCGACAACGCTTTATTGCGCATCAGGGCGCCAGTCCGCAAGCGCGTGAGATTTCACGGTTGCTAAGTGGCCGCCCCCTCGAGTGCCGCGCGTCATAGACGCGCGGTCACGCGTGCTTCGTGGGAAGCCCTGCCGCCCCCTGCACGACAGCCGCCGTGGATTCACACGAGGAGCCGATGGCTGTCCCCCGGATTATGTGGGGTGGACGGGGACGCAGGGGTGTCTCTCCACACCAGGGGACCAGGCGGAACCCGGCAGTGGAGGGAGAGAGTTGCCGCCCCGATCGAAGGGCGCGCTTCGCTGCTTGATCGGCCCGCGCCAGTCACCACCTACGGCACCAGCCACGCTGCCTCTACATCTGCTTGGCCCAATGTGCGGAACGGGCAAATGCTCCGGAATAAACTTGGCCCAGCAGTACCTCTTGAACGTCCGTCTACATTTGGTGTCCGTAGGTGGGACAAGAGTGGCCTTGTAGTTACAAAGGACGAAAATTTTTCCGTGAAAATTTTTTTTTATGCTTTTTGCCTACAACAGGTCGAGAAAAAACAAACAAAAAAAAAACCCTCATGCAGCAGAGATCAGAGTTAAAGGGCACACCACTGAAACTTACACTGCATTGAAACTTAACAAAACCACACAGATGGATGCTCTTTGCCCCAATCCAGACGGAGAGAGATGCTGAAGCAGTCTAACCTTTTTGGCCTATCCAAAAGTGTAATATGGTCATTGAATAAGGTTTTGCCGGTCCAGCCCTAGTCAGGTTCAAGGAAAGTGACGCGAGCCCATTAAAAAGGGAAGGTGTTGTTGTTTTTCAAAAGTTTCGCTGAAGCAGTGAATACAGATGGTGACCACAGGGGTACTGATTTTGCAAATAAGGTTCTGACCACATCCAGAAAAGGAGCTTACCCTCTGTGTTCCAATGGACCAGGTCATGGAGTATATGCAGAACAAGTGGAAAATTGATACAGTACTGTGGCTGAAGCAGGGGAAATTGTTAGCAAACAATGCTGAGTGTAAAATTGCCCTATAGAAAGACTTTTTCAAAGCAATTGCTGAGTGTTGGTCCACTGCAAGAATGGTTTTTTTTCTGCACAGTAAAAAGTATTGATGATTATCTTGGGACAAAAACGACACACAGTGTGAGATGTGGAAGGCATAATTACCACAAGATGAGACTGAAAAATTACTTGAACTCAGGCAGAGAGAAACCAAATTCGGTGCTGAACGGAGGGATTGTGCACCTAGCAGTAAATGGGTGTATAGCAATAGACTTTTTTTTACCTAGCAACTGCACATCGTGTATACCTGATAAAAGAAAAGTGCATGCACAGTGATGCTGATATGTAAAAAAATAAAAATTACCCGAAAAGAAAGAAAGTCTACAAGAGATGCCTGTAGAGGCTACGACCTCTACAAGCAACATATGCCAATCTGTAGGACATAAACCAACATTTGGGGTTCTAGAGCAATACAGTGGCAACGCTGCAAAGGCTCCTGAGGTAAGAAGAAAATTATAACTCTGATAACCTAAAAAATGGAGGAGACAGATGCAGCGTTCATGTAATGAACCCTAGCCACCGACACGGAACGAGTGGCCCTTGCAGTCAATAAGAGGAAGACCTACTTTTACGGGGAACGCCGAACCGAGTCAAGACCCACAAAACACCCCAAGAATGGTGGGGGTGCCTGTGAAACTCGGCACGAACCAGAAAAAGAAAGGACCGCCCCTTGATGACGAGAAATGATCAGCAGGAGACAGAGCGGGAGCAGTCAGATCACCATATTTCTGTCAGCAAAGCAACTGCAAGAAACCTGGCGTTATAATGGAAGGCTTGTAAATTTCAATGAAGATGGAGACCCCAATATCCCTGAATGGACGGTTGTCATCCAAATCAAAAGGCGGAAAAAGAAAAGCGGTTTTCATTTAACCCGTGGAAGGAACAGGACACTTCGCAGATCCTGTGGAGGATGGAAAAGGGGGACCGAGTTGCCCTGCAGTGCTAGAGAAAATGGAGAATATCGTCCCGCGGGTAACCCGAATATCCAGAGGGGCCCAAGGCAGAAGTCGTGCTACCCCAAAGAGAGTGTCTGTCCGGACACAGTGAGGAACCCTCACCCACAACATCCCAGGAAGTGGAGAGCCGGAACCAAGGAGTAGTGACGAATTCCTTGACAGCAGCCCTGAGAGCCCGAAACTGCCTAGGCATGCCTGGGTGAGATGCTTTTGAACATTTGGAAACAAATGAAGATGGTTGGTTACACAGAGCCACAGAAAAATAACGTTAGGCCAAAAAGATGTGTCACAATTTACTCTTAGCCAACAGAATGGGACGATCTCAGACTGAGACTAGATACTTCAAAGGCTACTATTTCGCAGATGAGAAAGAAGAGCCAATCTGATAAAATGGGTGGCTACGCTAAATCTGGAAGTAAGGAGACATGAAGCAGAGACAGTCTTCCCCAGCAAGGGTCACACTCTCGTGATAGAGCTGAAATGCCTACACACAGGATGGTCAACAGTTGTCCGTATAGAAGTGGGACGTCATCTGCAGAAAAAGAGGTTTCAGACACTCCGCAGAACACTTATGCCCACAATCATGAGCAAACAGTCTGCCGACAAACTGGAATTCCAGAAGAAGAGGAACTACACAGTCTCACTGAGGAGCGGACATTGCCCAAAGAACTATGGTAATCTTGATACAAGATCTCAAAGTCCTTCAGAAGGTAGCTGCAGATAAAGACCCTCACCACCTAGAGAAGGAAGTCTCACGCCGCGGAGAGTGTCATTCTCAAAGCAGAATGCGAAATGGAAGAGGGATGACAAAGAACCTGAAGAATACAGAGACTGAAAAAAGCGAAATTCAAGATTAAAAAAGAGTAAAAACTTAAAACTGAAGAAGAAAAAAAGAAAAAATTTTCAGTACAGAAAGAAGTCAAGGAAAAGTTTGAAGGCAGAGACACGGACCGCAAGAAAACCAAACTGCAGGTTTGCGTACACCCTCATGTATGCTGAGGAGGAAGCAGCAAAACGCTAGGCAAGAGAAAAACTGCAGGCTGCTAAAGAGGGGTACAAGCGCTGCAAGGAAACATCTGAATACCCAGTACGTCGCCACAGAGCAGTAGAGGAGCTAAAGGCCAACGCTTGAATTTCTTCAGAGCATCATTGTGTGACGGAAGCTTCGATCAGGTACTCTGTATGAGAGGGAGCGTGGAAGCGCTCAAAACTGAGCAAGAGCTGGAGAGACAGAGAGATGTTCCAGTTCCCTGAGTCAGTACAAACCAAGGAGAAAACAGACGCAAGCGGCAACCTTTGACGACAAAATCTACAGAGCTCCAGAATATTGAGAGAGACTCTGATACAGATCAGAGGAGCAAAGTGCGCGATATAGATCCCTGAGGAAGGACTGGCAAGCACGCATTCAAACGGTTGAGTACCTGCAGGCCAGGTAACTTACAGATTCCCCAATAACGGAAAAAGGTATTGGCTCTGCCAAGCACCAGTATCCCCCGTAACTAATGCCCGTTGAGGACAGGTCAGTAGAGTTGGGGGACTCCACCAACTTCCAAAACAAATAATTACGAAGTTTGAGCACACCTAAGAAAGCACGCTAGCCAAACCTACAGCTGCCCAACAGGCACAAACAGAGGGTAGGAGTGCAGAATCACAAGCCGAAAATCCTTAGCTGAGGAAGCTGTAAAAATAGGGTGTCTCTAGAAAAGGAGGTGGAGGTGCAACTCACGTCCCAAAGAAGTAATGGTGACTCCGTGGGTGTGGAAAGCTGCAGAAAGCGACACACTCAAGAGCAGAAAATTCTAAGGGCTAGTCCTATACTACTCTACAACTGTTGCCATACACTTGTGTCTACAACAAAGAGGATGCCCGACGCAACAGAAAGCTCAAGACCGCGCAGCCCGCGATAAAAACCTTTACGTGAAAAGAAGTCGCTCCGAGCGACTAAGGAGTGTTATCTCAAGCATCTTTGGGAGGAGCCAAAAATAAATGGAGAAAGGGCCTCCAATCCGCAGCGGGACACCGAGGGTTCTTCCTCCATCCCCCACTCTCATTCAAGTCACAGAGATATCTAGAATGAAAGTGGGAAGGATGGGCTTTGGCGTGGTATACGCCCGAGCTTCCCCAAACAGGGAGGTATGTAACAGGGGGACTTATCCCTGTTCAGTATGTGGCCTTAGAAATCTAGCAGTGGTGGTAGTTTATTACTAAACCCACCTTGCGATTAGATTGCTTACAAAGCCGGCCTTTGAGACAGGAAGTGACTCTCCTTAGCTCTACTGAGATGCTGACCTTGGAGCTGACCGGGTTTGAGTCATGCACAGCAGTGATTTAGCCAGATACTAAAATAAACAGCCTGATTTCAATGAAAGAAACCTGAGCGAACAGGAATGAGAAATTTTCCCTCCAAGAACACAGATAAGACTTTTATTCTGAAGGACTGATTATATCTGCTTATTTTCAATGCTATATTTTTGGGGGCGGACGAGACATGCTTAACTACTGGAGATTGTAAAATGCCATAGGATTTCACTAGAAAATATCCAAGTGAATGGAAGTTCCCTCCCCCCTTTTACCCCTTCTCCCCCCCCCCCCCTGTGTTTGATAATTTCCTGATGAAAAGGAACGGCACAAAAAGCAGCTTATAATTCACGTTTAAAGCCTCCTAATTGTTACCTTGTGATACGTCACGTCTCAGACCCGCGAGAATTGAAATTCAAGTTTTTTCTTTGGATATTATCTGGGTGAGTAAAATGTGGATTGGGGAACATCTCGTGAAGGTCCCTTATTTGATATATTTACAACTATTCAGAAAAATAACATGCCAAAGAGTTGTACGTAAATCAGCTTGCGCTATTATGTACACGTAATTGTACAGGTCAATTAATTGTGATTATTTCGGTTGATGGATTTTTGTTTTTGTCCGTTTTTTTTTAGTTTTACTTTTTGTTTTTATTTGTGACATAGTTATCAGATTAATTTAAGAATTATGTTTTTCAGGAGTATTGTACAGGTCAATTTAATATTGATTATTGTATCAGGAGTATTTACAGGTCAATTTTAAAATTTGATTATTGTTATATGGCGATGGTACAGGCAATTAAATTTGATTGCTGTAACAGGGGAATAATGGGAAATCAAAACTTCTCAAAAGATTGTGTGTCTGCAGACAAAAATTAAAGAATGAATACAGAGAACGAAAAGAACATATAAATATATTTTGTTGGCCAGAGAATGGCACTGTTTTGTACTTTATCACAATAATAAAATGAAGAAAGGGGGTCTTTTTCTGGGGATTGATAAGCTCAGGAGCGCCGTCCTCGTGGTGTTTTGAATCCACAGGGAACATACCTTACGTTAATATGGGTCAAAAGAATTCTGTAGAGGGACAGGAGGGTCCCGCTGCATTTTTTTTACCATTGGCAGGACAGAAGTTAATATAATAAACAAGTGAAAAAGTAAAGTGAATAGGAAGAAGTAGCAAGTGAATTTGCCGATAGATAATCAAGGCAATGATGGTGTTGAGGAAGTAGGTATTGAGTTTATTTTTATGAAAGGTTGATATGCAGAAATTGGATACAATTAGAGATGTTGTATATTGTTTGGAAGGGAAGAAAGTGTTATAATTGTAAAAAAAGTCAGGACATTGTGATAGAAATTGCAGGCGTCTTAAGAGAGAGAATAGAAGAAGAGAACGGAAAAAAAAAAAAAGAGATGGCATATAAAAAATTCGGCCTGTAACTGGTAAAAAATGAAAAAGAGTTTGTTCGTACTGGCACACGAATAGGTCTTTTAAAACCAAAAATATTCTTTTTCCTTCCTCCTTAATGGCAACTAGAAGAGAATCAGAATAACAGCAGCACAGACCGCGCCAAAACCCCTCCTTTTTCTCCAAAGGAATGTGCAAAAGATACGCAAAGTTAACTCAAAAGCTCCGGAGCATAAAAAATTAGTTTAAAAAGCAGTTATTTATGAGAAGTTGATTGGGTAGGAGAGAAGTTTGTGTCTCTGTTCTTTGTGTGTGAATTGTGATTTCTCTATGTGTAACCAGTAAAAACACGTCAATTGCATTCTATAGGATTAGGATATGTTGGAAAAATTTTAAGCTCACAAGTATTGTTTAAATTAATATGGTGTGTATCAAACCTCTGTTTAGTTAATTGTCCATTTATTTTTGAGAGGCACAAACATTTTCTCGTTTTTATTGCTGTCAAGAGAGCTCCATTTTTAACTTTGATCTGAAGTTTCCAATCCAGTATTAATAGTTAGAGAAGACTGAGAAGTGTTGTTGTTATCTGTCGGCACTTTAAAGGTCTTTTTGGTGAACCGCCCGGGGCTGGGCAATTGCCTAAGATAAACAAACTCTGAAATATTTTGTAGTCAAAATGAATAACAATGCTGAGTGTCTTTAAAAATAAAGCTGGCAGTGTGCTCAGAAACTGTGCAAAGAGATATATTACAAAAATTAGTGTTGAAGTGCTATTCAAAGCATTTGACTATCAACTGAATATGTGAGTAGTTTATAACTTCTAACCATTATTTTTCCATATTTTCCATTTTATTATAAGCAGTTTTATTGTTTAAAATCACTGTATAATATATATTACTAATTCTGCTGATTAAGCAAACAACATGCTAGTTGCTAATTTATTATTTATTTGTAGAAGTTTTTGCCAGGAAGTGGTGCATTGGGAGTCACCTCTCCGTTATGGGGTGTGTCCTGGGTAAGAGTTAAAGGGACAGGTGATACATAGTTGCAAATGCAGTTACAAAGTGAGCAGGGTATATATTATATGCAAGGCATTTCACATTTTTAGCAGAATTTACAATGGAGTGTGGGTTGGATGGCCAGACTGGAATTGGCTAGGGAAATTTGGCTTGGTATAAGTTACAAAATTAGACAATATGAAAGGAAATCCCTGCCCTTAAAGACTTAAATCTAAGGTTTGAGGGGAATTTACAGAGATAGCAGGTGAGGGGATAAGTGCTGTAGATGGCAGTGCTTTGTGCCACAAGGGTGTGTAGGAGTGACTGTGTGTGGGAATAATAGCCATGAGTGAAGGCTATTGGGATCCTTAATGTGGGGCAAGTTTTAAGGTTAGTTAGTATTAATGAAAAGTTGATACCCTTTGCATTGGAGAAGAATGACCAGTGAGGCAGTAATAAGAGCAAGTGTGTATTGGGAGAAGAGAGATTGGTCTGTAGTTTGAGGCAGTGTTTTTTGTCCCCACTTTTGAAGACTGGACAGCTCTGGTAGTTTTCCAGGTTTTAGGAATATGGCCTGCAGAAAGGATAGAGTTGATTATGGAGCAATTGGTTGTTTGAAATCGATGAGTCCCCAAAGTCTTAGGAACTTAGATTCTAGTCAGTCAAGTCCACATTAGCTGCTTATTTTAAATTTAAGGAGCATTAATAGGATATACCTCTGTCCTATATGCGGATGTTAAGACAGTAGTAAACACATTGATACAAAATTATACTAGGAATAAATTCATCTTCCTATGAGACACTATGGGATGACTTATGACTATCAGTAGTTCAAAGAACACATTAGGACCATCTATTGGTCATAAACAATAATAAGATTGTATGCCACTAATATATTTTTTGAGTATCTCTAGACATAAGGTATGATAAAAGTGCACCTACGCGAGATGGAGTTAAAGGTCCAAGTAGTTCTACACAAGCACGCTCTTCATCCAAGATGAAAAGACATTTCAAATACTTCTCACCACTAATACGCAATAAAGTGTCAGAGAGTTTCTTCCTGGATCCACGTGCTCACATAAAATCATTCCAGCCACCAAAGACCAAGTCATCTAAAGCACAGCCGCATCAAGTTAACGTTTTGACGAGACATAAACTTTGACCGTTAGCCAACGAGGAAATAAGATACCAGGCAGAGGCCTGGTTTATCAGAACATTCATTTGTTCAAGACTCAATATTTTTATAGTGTGTTTTAAGTTTAAATTTTAAGATGTATGCACCTTTGGGGTGTGAAGGTATAACCCACAGAGAGGATGACAGGATTGTCATGATAAAGCTCACAGAGCCTTGTCGCAAACTCATCTGCCTGTGTTCTATAACATCGCAGATATCTATCACCATGGTCAAGGTAACACTACACTAGCATCTCACCCACAAACATCAAAGTCATTGGTTCCTGGATGAGGCTTGTGAATGCACCTTATATGTGTTTTGGCTGTACTCATCACTCTCTATGATGGTGTCATGTGACAGCAAACTTTGATCCAGAAGTGTTTTGGCACCCCCACCGAGAGGAGGAGGGTCACCAGGGGCGTGTGTCAGCCATAAGGAAAGGATCACAAGTCAGCATTTTTGACCAACGCAGACTTTTGTTATGTTTTTCTGAGTGAATTGATGTATATGATGCGTGCAGGAGTGATGATCATGTCATTCACTCACAGATACCAAACCACCCTTAATCTCAGTAATAGAATGTTGTGCCAATTCTCAAACATTATGATGGTAGAGATAGATGCCATTTCTTTAGCTAGCAGCAGAAAGGTCACTTGCATAAAATAAGGTGATTAGCATTTTGTATCCATTTTTACACACTAGCAACACAATCATTTATGGGTCAAGTGCCTCCAACACCAGAAACAGGAGAAAACACTAAATATTTCAGGGCATGAAAAGTAGTTTATGGAAAGAATAATTTGGGCTAGTTTATTTCCAAATGTATGAGTTGGGTTCTAATGACAGGCTCAATACACTAACAGATGTGTTAGATGATGTCCTCAATCACACCACTACAAGCTATGCACATCACTAAACCAAGAACAGGTTCTTCAGATCAGGCTTATGGCCTTACAAACAGAATGGCTTTAGATTACATTTAGACAATCCAAAGGAGGTATTGTGCCATATTAAAGAAACATGTTGTGTTTTTATCCAAGATCAAGTGGCAAGGTACAGCATGAGTTAGACAAGATAGAAGAAATTCAAGAAATACTTAGGAAGGAAGGTAATACAGACTGGGACACTTTGGGGTGGTGGAGTGGTATGATCACTGGGAGCGAAATTTGTGATGCGATATGTGTGTGCTTGTGATACTCGTTGTCATCTATGTTGGTGTCACGTTTGTCAAGGCATGATCCCAAATGTCTACCCCTCATGAGACATAATGCAGATTCATTACAGCAAAGTCTTGAAGAAAGAAGATGCCAATACAGTGTTCTAACTCTGGAAAAGAATTGGCCGCAATGCTACGAGACTATGACTACATTTGGTAGGCCACCCCTCTTGCACTGCCTATACCTCAAGCATTATCAGATGATGGAGCACCCACTGTGCCTCCCAACGTGTTTCTGGACTAAAATCATGCCAATAATTCTCACAAAACAAATTTTTAAAAGAATCAGAGGAGGGACTGACGAAGTTGAGACATATAGGGCGTCTGACGTCTGACCGTAACAGCTTTAAGGTCAAAGCAGCCATTTTGTCTGACTATTTTTGTCAGCCATCTTGTTATTGTTCTAGTCCTTGTCTGTCATTTATGTTGTATGTGCTGTGTTTGTGTCATCCATTTGTCTTATTCTGTATGAAAGCTGCATGAAAGTTATAGTGGGTTAAAAGATTTTTCACTCTCGTGTTTACCAGCTCGCCACTCAGCTGGCAGAAGAAGGAGGGGGGCATACAGGCCTTGAGAGTGAGATTAGAATTAGAGAAGAGTTCTCACATTTAAGTGCCAGGTAAAGTCTTGAGAAGTGAGATCAGAATTAGAACCGACTTCTCAGCATTCAAGTGTCTGGTGGACTCAGAGATAGAAATCATTTCTCACATTCACCCTTAAAGATGTATGTATAATTTCATTTTTGTTATGTATTACAAGATTATTGTTAATTAGGCGACGCACACTTACAATCATTTGTTATGTATTGCAAACTTACATCATTTTAGCATTGTTATGTATTACAAAATTAGTCATATTAGTGACACGCAAGCCCCCCCTAAAGGGGTGGAGCTTTAGTTTTTAGGGTATAAATATATGGCATATTCATGTTATCTGGGAGAGAGCTTTTGTTTTGAAGCTGTCTCCACTGTGTGCACTCTGAAATAAACTCATTTGAACTGAATTTTGTGTTGTAACATTTTTACAGTTTTACAAGCCTTATATAGGACCTACGAGCACTGTAAGCGCTGGCACTCCACCTCATCCAATCTAATACTTAAATAAACCTTGTCAAATAAAACATGTAGAGGAAGAAGAATTGGAGTACACTATGGGCCACATTAGAAGCCGTGCCTTATGACCTATGAGACACATTTTGACCCCCAGTGAAGAGGTGTCTTTAGTGTGGGCGCTTTGCTTTTTATGATTTGAATGGCCAAACTATGCTGGTGTTGTGTAACNNNTAGGGATAGATTTATTAAACGGAGATCTAACTTGCAATCCAACAAGTTTCTCTTGAAGAGAAGTGGTTATAAGTGAAATAGTAAAACCGCAATCTTGCTTCATAAAAAGGACAGTGGTTTTAAACGTATTGAAACTAGCAATTGATGTTTAGTTACCTGCACAGGTAGGAGTTGGATCTGACCATTCTCCTGATGCCTGGCACAACACTGTTTCTGATCCTTGTAATATAAAGCCCTCTTCACAATGGAAGCTGCAGCTGGAGTTATATTGGAAGTCTCCAAGTGCATGGACACAGGTCATCCGCCCATAAGAGGGTCTCTGCAGAACCTCACACGCTACAGCTAGAAGAATAGAGCAAGAAGACAATATTTGAAGAAGATAAGTTGCACAATTCTAATTTAAATGAACAGTAAGCAATGAGTGAGGAAGAAAAATAAAATAGTTGTTACCCCTCAACTTTAATAAATAAATGTACATTATGCAGAGATATGCTGAACAGGCTAGATACAGTATAGGCAGAGTATTGATCAGGGAGCAATCTGATTGCTATTTACTGGAGTCATGCTGGTATATATTCATACATAATCTGAATCAATAATACTACAGTATTATGTGCGTATCTCACCCAGGTTTGAATTCAACAAAAGGTTGAACATGACTGATATGCAGTATGTCATTTGTCAACCTCATGTACTGTGTAATGTACCTGATGAAAGACCATGTTGCTTTTTTACTGAAATGGACAAAATGGCAATGTTTTATTTCAAAATTATTTTAGTAAATAAAAATATCACATGTGGTGCATTTTCATGTCTCAAACCGGTCTGCAACTCTGTCTTTCTCCATTATCGCTAAGCAAACAGTTTCAACTGCAGCTAGGGATTCTGGGTAATGACATGCAAATGAGCACCGTTTGTAACTCCTTACTTCTCATCTATTTTCACACAGTCCCTTAAGAGTTAAAATAAAATGAGTAAAATCATTTTACTAGTGTTCAGCAATGAGAACATTTTATCAGATGACAGATAATAGATGCATTATAGTCTAAGAGTGTTATATAACCTATAATGCTCATTCCCTTGGAGCAGTTGCTTGGATTACAGGTAACATTGCAAATGTGTAGCATAATGCAAAATAAATTGCTTGCACGGCATTAGGAAATGGTAGTGACATGGTGTGACCAGCAATGTGGGTAGAGTTTAGTTACCTGCACAGGTAGGGACTGGGACTGTCCATTCTCCCAAAGCATTGCACAATACTGTGTTCGCACCATTTAATATAAAGCCCTCTTCACAATGGAAGCTGCAGCTGGAGTTATATTGGAAGTCTCCAAGTGCATGGACACAGTTCATCCGCCCATAAGAGGGGCTCTGCAGAACCTCACACGCTACAGCTAGAAGAATAGAGAGTACAATATTTGAAGAAGATAAGTTTACACAAGTAAAGCTGCATCTGGAATGGGATAGGAAGTCTCCATGTATATGGGAACAGGTCATCCAGCCAGAAGTGGAAATCTCTAAAGCCTCGCATGTGACAGCTAAAATATAGAATACAATAACCGAGTGAGACAAAACTGGGCTTGTTTGGTTTGGCCTATACAGTAGATGTTACAAGAGAATATGGATTATTTGGGTAAAATTTTTGTTTTTTTCATGGGTCATCGAGGTTATTTTGGGTCAAGAAAACACAAATTAGCCTACTTTGCCAAATGTTCACGGTTACGGCCTAATTTTTCCACACGGCCACTTACAATTCATGCTTCCTTAAAACGTAATCTCAAACTATTCGCATATCCTCCTGCACCTCGCTATTTCCAAGTTCCCCATTTTCACAAACTGTAACTCTTTAAGGAAAGGGGCCCATTTATTTGGCGTTGATATGAGACTGTGGGAATATGAGTGTGAGAGAACGGTTGGCCTCTTGGTCACATTGATGCAAAGTACATCGTGAATGAGACCTTTCAATTATTATTTTGGCAAGCACCTGAGTTTTTCCATAAATAACACCCACCCCACACCTTCATGGTTGAACATGTTCTGCTTTTCATTTCCAACCCTTCTTATGTCCTTACTAAAAACCCCTTTTCTTTTGGCTCATATCTATTTTTGCCATAAAAGCCCAAACCCCTTCTTCTTCCCTTTTTACCTCGTTTCTTATCTTCTCCCTGACTTCTTCCCAGTCTCCTGTTCTTATGTCCCATTCTGTATTCCCTCCCCATTTGTTACTGTCCATTTCTTGTCTCCATGCTCACCGTGTCTCTGCTTCCTCCCATCTTGCTTCCTTTCCTCTTAATGTTACAGATTTCCCCTTATCTTTACATTAGCTGCTATCATTTTTTTAATTTACTGTCTAAAATCCATGTATACAAACTCACAATCCACGTGGTAGATTGAGAGGCAATTGGAGGGTATTTCATCAACGCGATATAATTCTTTGGACCCCAAGCACAGTGTTATAAGGGGATTGAGCTGTAATAGTTAATATAAAGTGCTTGGATTACCACTAAAAAATGGTGCCTTTTCTCAGAGCAGTCAGGACTATGCCAGAAGTGAAAGGGGAACCTTGCCTGACATTTACATTGTGGGGTGTCGGCAGTTCCTTTGTTAAATCTGGTGCAATTTTATTGCACTGTCTTGTCCCACTTTTCCAGATGGGAAATTAGAATTGGTATTGGTTCTGGAGTGACCGATGTCCACAAGCTTCCTTAGAGGTTTACCTAACTTAAACGAATGTGTGATGTCGCACCCATAACACAAGCTTTTAAAGCTTCCGCACATGTCTATCATGGGTATGCCGGGACACAAAGGCAAAGATCACGTGTTAGGGCTGTTCTATAGAGTGTGCGGCCGTGCGCGCGCAAGCTTTTTGTGTCTATACGGTGAGCGACAGGCAAGTGGTCTGTGTGTTTGTGTGTGTATATGTGTATGTATATGTGTGTGTGTGTATGTATATGTGTGTGTGTGTGTGCATGAGTTAATAATGTATTACATAATATTTAAAAAAAAAAAAAACCGTAGCACAATAAAAATAATTTTTATTTATTCAACTTGACACAAACACACACACACACACACACACACACACACACACATTTCAGCGGCGGTGGCGGCGCAAATTCGTTATTTTCCTCATCTTCCCCCCTGTTGGCCGGTTCCACGCTCCCTGCCTTGCTAACCTCAGCCAACTACGCAGTATAGAACAGCCCTTATATAGGACCTACGAGCATAGTAAGCGCTGGCACTCATCACATCACATCTAAATGACTTAATACCTTGTCAAATAAAACATGTAGAGGAGAAGAATTGGATTACACTATTGGCCACATTTAGAAAGCAGTGCTATGACATGAGACACATTTTGACCCTGTGAAGAAGGTGTCTTAAAGTGTGGCGCTGCTTAGTAAATATGGGCCAAAATGCCTTGGTGTTGTGTAACCAGGGATAAATTTATTAAACGGAGATCTAACTTGCAATCCAACAATATCTCTTGAAGAGAAGTGGTTATAAGTGAAATAGTAAAACCGCAATCTTGCTTCATAAAAAGGGCAGTGGTTATAAACGTATTGAAACTAGCAATTAATATGTTTAGTTACCTGCACAGGTAGGAGTTGGATCTGACCATTCTCCGGATGCCTGGCACAACACTGTTTCTGATTCTTGTAATATAAAGCCCTCTTCACAATGGAAGCTGCAGCTGGAGTTATATTGGAAGTCTCCAAGTGCATGGACACAGGTCATCCGCCCATAAGAGGGTCTCTGCAGAACCTCACACACTACAGCTAGAAGAATAGAGCAAGAAGACAATATTTGAAGAAGATAAGTTGCACAATTCTAATTTAAATGAGCAGGAAGCAGTGAGTGAGGAAGAAAAATAAAATAGTTGTTACCCCTCAACTTTAATGAGTAAATGTTCAATATGCAGAGATATGCTGAACAGGTTAGATACAGTATAGGCAGAGTATTGATCAGGAGAGCAATCTGATTGCTATTTACTGGAGTCATGCTGGTATATATTTATACATAATCTGAATCAATAATAATATAGTGTGCGTATCTCATCCAGGTTTGAATTGAACAAAAGTTTGAACATGACTGATATACAGTATGTCATTTTTCAACCTCAAGTACTGTGTAACGTACCTGATGAAAGACCATGTTCCTTGTTACTGAATTGGCCAAAATGGTAATTTTGTATTTCAAAATTATTTTAGTAAATAAAAATATCACTTGTGGTGCATTTTCATGTCTCAGACAGGTCTGCAACTCTGTCTTTCCCCATTATCGCTAAGCAAACAGTTTCCACTGCAGCTAGGGATTCTGGGTAATGACATGCAAATGATCACCGTTTGTAACTCCTTACTTCTCATCTATTTTCACACAGTCCCCTAAGAGTTAAAATAAAATGAGTAAAATCATTTTACTAGTGTTCACCAATGAGAACATTTTATCAGATGACAGATAATAGATGCATCATAGTCTAAGAGTGTCATATAACTGTAGCCCTTTTTGTGAACCGGCCTGACCCGCCCAATCTCACATTGGCCCCTTGTGGTCTCACCGGTCCCTTTTTATCTGAACACCTTTCCTAAGGGACTACTGGTAGCTGTATAACACCTGTGGCTCCAGGAGATTTGAGCCTCCGCTAGCTGGGAGCCTGGGGAAACCCTTACCATTTACCTGGTGCAGCGCCTCCACTTACCCAGGATCCCCGTTATGAAAGATAGCCCTGGGTAAGAAATACAATAACACACGTATACGATAGAAACAATAACTAACACTTTACTAACACTTTACTAACACACATATTACACATTTACATAACATCATAACCTTATCACCTCAGGCCCAATGTCTGGTGTTCCCACCCAGTGTCCTGTAATCCCCCACACCCAGTGTCCCGTACTCCTACGGAGGTCGTGGGTGACTGCGCAGTCACTAAATTATCTGTTAGGCCTGTTGGTGCACTTATGTGGAAATACCTTCCGAGCACTCCGATGCTCGGGCCTGCAACACTCTTCTCAAAGGGTCAGACGTGCGATGCATCCGTCTGATCCTATCCAGGTACTTCTCCCGGAACCCCAACGAGGGTCCCACCACTTCACGGGAACACAACCGTCTCTCGGTAACACCACCGCCTCACGGGAACAGCAACCGCCGCTATCCCTATCTATCCCTAACTAACCCTAAAATGACAGGAACCCTAACCTAGGGCCTGTCCCTGATGAACCGTAACCTGGGGTGGCTTGGGGAAATCTCCTAGGACCTGCGGAGTAATAACCTGCCCCACTCCCCTAGCTACCCACGTCCCTAATCCTCCATAACCACTAGCTACTCGCTAATCCTAACAGCCTGCAGCAGACACACAGCTCTCACCGTCAGCCTGCAGACTTCACACACGCTGCACACACTGCGCCCAGCACATGCAGCGACACACACATACAACTGCAATCGTACACAGCCACCTGAATCCCGCAGCAAATAATCCACTGCACACACGCTGTGCCTATTTGCCAGTGCGCACAGCACTACCCGCTGTGGCACTGTCAAACCTGCACCTTTCGCACCTAAGGGTAACCTCCTTATCTAGGGCCGTCCCTCTTCAGTTACCCCCTGCCCATACCGGGAATTGGGGCCTGCCTGGGGACCTAAGGAGAACCCTTACCTGGTGCAGGAGCCACTCGCTCCCTACACCCTTCCTACTCCTTCCTCTGCTTCTTCCTGACTGACTCATGCAAAGCCCGGGAAATGTATCTCTTTTCCCGGGCTGAGCTTCCTCCAGCCCTATTGGCCACTATCAGGCACCTGGTGCCTGTCTCCCTATGCCTCCTGGGAATTGTAGTTCCCAGGGGGCTGCCTAAGCATTGGGGCCGCATGCGCACTTGCCTGGCGCATGCGCGAACTTCTAATGGCCGCCACAACCTCCCTCTACCCTGTCCTGCCCTCGCGCGATCTCTCCCTAGCCTTCCCTGCACTTGCCGCCTACTGCGCATGCGCGAACTAACGCGCAATGGCGGCACCCTCTCCTTCAGCCGCCGAGCTGGTGTCAGCGCGATCGCGGCCTTAGCGACGGCCCGATCGCGTCCCCGGCAACCGGCCTGCGCCTCAAAGCAACGCTCTGCTCCCTGCACTGGCCCCCACCCTCGCGAAGTGCCGGCGGGTCCGTCGCAGCCTCCGGCGGCACCCGCTACCGCACGGCACTCGCGGAGGGGGGCCAGAAAGCTTAATTTTACCTCGGGGCTACATAACCTTTAATGCTCATTCCCTTGGAGCAGTTGCTTGGATTCCAAGAAACATTGCAAATGTGTAGCCTAATGCAAAATAAATTGCTTGCACGGCATTAGGAAATGGTAGTGACATGGTGTGACCAGCAATGTGGATAGAGTTTGGTTACCTGCACAGGTAGGGGCTGGGGCTGTCCATTCTCCCAAAGCATTGCACAATACTGTGTTCGCGCCATTTAATATAAAGCCCTCTTCACAATGGAATCTGCAGCTGGAGTTATATTGGATGTCTCCAAGTGCATGGACACAGTTCATCCGCCCATAAGAGGGACTCTGCAGAACCTCACACACTACAGCTAGAAGCATAGAGCAAGAAGACAATATTTGAAGAAGATAAGTTTACACAATTCTAATTTAAATGAGCAGGAAGCAGTGAGTGGGGAAGAAAAATAAAATAGTTGTTACCCCTCAACTTTAATGAGTAAATGTACATTATGCAGATTTTTGCTGAACAGGTTAGATACAGGCGGCGGCCATCTTGGATTGGCTTTGTATCATGTATTCCAATACTGTGTCACTAAGACAATGTGGCTGATAAAGTTATACAAGGTGTTTGTAAGTTTATGTCCCGACGGCGGCCATCTTGGATTGGCTTTGTATCATGTATCCCGGGTGACTATGGTCACAGATGCAGCGCATCAATTCACCATCACCAGAGACCATTATACACCACCAATGAAGAGCGAACAAATTTTATTTAAGAGCAGGTGTAGGATAGGGTGTTAGATTCCTGACAAAGCTATTTCTCTAGCGAAATGCGTCAAATCGAGGCAGATACCAAGACACGTGGAGGAGAGACACTGAGCTGTTCGTTGCTTCTTGTGGCCGCAATTAGGAGCACCTGTGGCGGAGCGTCTCCATTCCAAACCTAATCGCGATTCCTGGAGAGGAGGGGCGGTGAGATTATCATATGCCTGTACCTCTGATTCCTTATTGCCTGATAATTTCTTATACAGGCATACCCCGGTTTAAGGACACTCACTTTAAGTACACTCGCAAGTAAGTACATATCGCCCAATAGGCAAACAGAGGCTCACGCATGCGCCTGGCAGCACGTCCTGCACAACAATACCGGCTCCCTACCTGTATCGAAGCTGTGCGCAAGCGGGGAGACTGTAGAGCCTGTTACAAATGCGTTATTTACTTCAGTTATGCACGTATATGATGATTGCAGTACAGTACATGCATCGATAAGTGGGAAAAAAGGCAGTGCTTCACGTTAAGTACATTTTCACTTTACATATATGCTCCGGTCCCATTGGGTACGTTAATGCGGGGTATGCCTGTGCTTTGTAAGTGAGCACTTGTGAAGTGTTTTTTAATTCATTAAATTGTTGCACAGTTCGCGCTATGGTGTGTTCTTGTCCTCTGCTGTAGTGCACCCTATCCATACCATCCTGGTCCCCAGACGCCCCTCTACGTGGGACTACTGTTCGTGTACACTTTATGTGTGAAATTCCTTTACTCACTGTCCGCTTGTGAGTATAACCTTTGCAGAATTTCATAGGATTTTCATTTTTGTGCTTTACTGTATTGCACTATTTTTGTGATCTCTCCTCTTTTACATGTGCATGGTGTCCCGCTCCCTTGTCACCTCTACCCACTAGTCCCAGGGGAAACGAAGACTTTCCCATCTTGTCTAGGTTGAGTGGGTATCCATTGTTTATTCATTTTATTTTTATTTTTATATGTGTATTGCAATTTTTGGGGTTAATTTCTTGTAGTGAGCTCTGGTTACCAGAGGGTGTCACTATTTCACTGTTTTAATTTGGATTATTTTTTTGTGGCACTTTCTCCTCTTGAGCGCCAACCCTGGTTATTTTCTTGCTACATACAGTATAGGCAGAGTATTGATCAGTGAGCAATCTGATTGCTATTTACTAGAGTCATGCTGGTATATATTTATACATAATCTGAATCAATAATAATATAGTGTGTGTATATCACTCAGGTTTGAATTTAAAAAAAGGTTGAACATGACTGATATGCAGTATGTCATTTGTCAACCTCATGTACTGTGTAATGTACCTGATGAAAGACCATGTTGCTTTTTTACTGAAATGGCCAAAATGGCAATGTTTTATTTCAAAATTATTTTAGTAAATAAAAATATCACATGTGGTGCATTTTCATGTCTCAGACAGGTCTGCAACTCTGTATTTCCCCATTATCGCTAAGCAAACAGTTTCCACTGCGGCTAGGGATTCTGGGTAATGACATGCAAATGAGTACCGTTTGTAACTCCTTACTTCTCATCAATTTTCACACAGTCCCCTAAGAGTTAAAATAAAATGAGTAAAATCATTTCACTAGTGTTCACCAATGAGAACATTTTATCAGATGACAGATAATAGATGCATCATAGTCTAAGAGTGTCCTATAACCTATAATGCTCATTCCCTTGGAGCAGTTGCTTGGATTCCAAGTAACATTGCAAATGTGTGGCCTAATGCAAAATAAATTGCTTGCACGGAAATAGGAAATGGTAGTGACATGGTGTGACCAGCAATGTGGGTAGAGTTTAGTTACCTGCACAGGTAGGGGCTGGGACTGTCCATTCTCCCAAAGCATTGCACAATACTGTGTTCGTGCCATTTAATATAAAGCCCTCTTCACAATGGAAGCTGCAGCTGGAGTTATATTGGAAGTCTCCAAGTGCATGGACACAGTTCATCCGCCCATAAGAGGGACTCTGCAGAATCTCACACGCTACAGCTAGAAGAATAGACCAAGAAGACACTATTTGAAGAAGACAAGTTTACACAAGTTAAGCTGCATTTGGAATTGTATTGGAAGTCTCCATGTATATGGGAACAGGTCACCCAGCCAGAAGTGGAAATCTCCAAAGCCTTGCATGTGACAGCTAAAATATAGAATACAATAACCGAGTGAGACAAAACTGGGCTTGTTTGGTTTGGCCGATACAGTAGATGTTACAAGAGAATAGTGATTATTTGGGTAACTTTTTTGTTTTTTCATGGGTCATCGAGTTTATTTTGGGTCAAGAAAACACAAATTAGCCCACTTTGCCAAATGTTCACGGTTACAGCCTAATTTTTCCACACGGCCACTTACAATTCATGTTTCCTTAAAACGTAATCTCAAACTATTTGCATATCCTCCTGCACCTCGCTATTTCCAAGTTCCCCATTTTCACAAACTGTAACTCTTTAAGGGAAGGGGCCCATTCATTTGGCGTTGGTATGAGACTGTGGGAATATGAGCGTGACATCATCCGATGTGGCTTCCTAATGGCCCACATGACGCGGAACTTAAAAAAGCAGAGCGGTACTGGCACTCCCTTCGGAGGTAAGCATCTCTGGAAGCAGGGGTCCCGCGGAGCTAACATTAATGGGGTTCAGCTCCAGAGACCCACTGCTATAAACCCGTGTAAAAAAAACCCCAATACAGCTCAACTCTGTTATAACGCGAATCTGCTTATAACGCGATGCAAGCGTGGCTCCCAATTTTCGTATGTATGAATACTTTACAACACGATTATTGTTATCTTAAATACTTTATTGTACAATGCATACAATTGTACATTATTTATAACAAGATCCGCTTATAACGCGATGTGATTCTTTGGACCCCAAGCACAGCGTTGTAAGGGGATTGAGCTGTAATAATTAAATAAAGTGCTTGGATTGCCTCTAAAAAAATGGTGTCTTTTTTCAGAGCAATCAGGACTAGGCCAGACGTGAAAGGGGAATCTTGCCTGACATTTACATTGTGGGGTGTCGGCAGTTCCTTTGTTAAATCTGGTGCAATTCTATTGCTCTGTCTTTCTCCCACTTTTCCAGATGGGAAATTAGAATTGGTATTGGTTTTGGAGTGACCGATGTCCACAAGCTTCCTTAGAGGTTTACCTCACTTAAACGAATGTGTGACATCGCACCCATAACACAAGCTTATAAAGCTTCCGCACATGTCTATCATGGGTATGCCGGGACACAAAGGCAAAGATCACGTGTTAGGGCTGTTCTATAGAGTGTGTGGCCGTGCGCGCGCAAGCTTTTTGTGTCTATACGGTGAGCGAAACTTGACACATACACACAAGCACACAAATACATCCATACACATACATACACATACATACACACACACAAATACATATACACGTATACACACATATATACATACATTTTAGAAGCGGTGGCGGCGCAAATTCTTTATTTTCCTCATCTTCCCCGCTGTTGGCTGGTTCCACGCTCGCTGCCGGGCGTGCGCGCGGCACCGTTATAGACTGACCTCAGCCAACTACGCAGTATAGAACAGCCCTTATATAGGACCTACGAGCATAGTAAGCGCTGGCACTCATCACATCACATCTAAATGACTTAATACCTTCTACTTTTCAAAATAAACATGTAGAGGAGAAGAAGTGGATTATAACAACTATGGCGCACATTTTAGCAAGCAGTGCTATACATGAGACACATTTTGACCCCGAAAGAGGTGTCTAAAGTGTAGGCGCTGCTTAGTTAACTATGGGCAAACATGCCCTTGTGTTTAGAATTAGGTATATTTATTAAAACGGAGATCTAACTGCAACTCCAACAAGTTTCTCTTGAAGAAAGATGGTTATCAAGGAAATCAATAAACCGCAATCTGCTTTCATAAAAGGGCAATGGGTTATAAACGATACTATGAAAACTAGCAATAATAGTTGTTTAGTTTACCTGCCAGGGGAGTTTGGATCTGACCATTCTCTCGGATTGCCCGGCACATAAAACACTGTTTTCTTCGTGATCCATTGTATAAAGCCCCTCTTCACAATTTAAGCTGCACTGGTTTATATTGGAAATGTCCTCCAATTGCACGACACTAGTCCATACCCCTGTAAGAGGGTCGCTGCAGAACCGTCACCACTCACTAGAAGAATAGATGGGGTTGCCAGGTGGCAATAAAAAAATACTGGACACCCATGCCCCACAAATGCATATAAAAAAATACCCGCACACCCCACAAATGCATATAAAAATACCCCCACACCCCCCAAATCCATTAAAAAATACCCCCACCTCCCCCCTCAAACACATTTAAAAATACCCTCACCTCCCCAAATACATTTTAAAAAAATACCCCCACTCCCCAATACATATAAAAGTATACCCCCACCTCCCCCAATACATATAAAATATACCCCACCTCCCCAATACATAAAAAATACCCCCACCTACATCCCCAATACATTTAAAATATACCCCACCTCCGCCATACATTTAAAATATACCCCCACCTCCCCAATACATTAAAATATACCCCCACCCCATCATTAAATATACCCCACCCTCCCATACATTAACATATTCACCATCATCATTATCTCATCTCCCCAGTCTGGCCCCTATCACCATCTTGTCCCCCCCCCATCATCATCATCTCACCTTCCCCCCATCCTCTTACCCTGCCCCCCCACCATCATCTCACCCTGGCCCCCCCATCCTTTCACCATGTCACCCTGCCCCCCCCCATCCTGTCACCCTGGCCCCCCCATCATCTCACCCTGGCCCCCCCATCCTGTCAACATCTCACCCTGCCCCCCCCCCCATCCTGTCACCATCTCACCCTGCCCACCCCCATCCTGCCACCATCTCACCCTGCCCCCCCTTTCCTGTCACCATCTCATCCTGGCCCCCCCCCTCCTGTCACCATCTCACCACCCTCCCTCCCCATCCTGTACACCAAATCTCATCTTGCGCCCCCCATTCTGTCACCATCGCACCACTCCTGCGCCCCCCACCTGTCGAACAAATCTCACACTGTGGCCCCCCCATCCTGTCACCATCTCTACCACTGCCCCCCCCATCCTGTGTCTGCCCCCCCCATCCTGTGTCTGCCTCCCCCATCCTGTCACCATCTCACTCTTGCCCCCCTTCCTGTCACCATCTCACCTAACGCCACGCCCCACCCCCATCCTGGTCACCCAGCCATCATCACCCTACCCCCACCCTGTCACTATCTCACCCTGCCCCCCTATCCTGTCACCATCTCACCCTACCGCCCAATCCTGTCACCATCTCACCCTGGCCCATATCCTCTCCCATCTCACCACTGGGCCCCCATCCTGTTACCATCTCACCGCTGCCCCCCCATCCTGTTAACCCGTCTCACCTGCCCGCCCCCATCCGTCACCACCATCTCACACCCTGCCCCCCCCACTCCTGTCAATCTCACCTCTGGCCCCCCCATCCTGTCACCAGCTCACCCTGCCCCCCCCCCCACCCCCCCCTCCTGTCCACATCTCACCCTGCCCCCCCCCCATCCTGTCCACATCTCTACCCGCCGCCCCCCATCCTGTCCATCTACCCGTCCCACCCTGTCCCCCCCATCCTCTCTCACCATCATCCACCCTGCCCCCCTCGCCCCCCCCCTCCCCACTCCCCAATCTGGTTCCTTACCCTTTATGGCCAGAGGACACAGACATGTTTGGGCTTCCACCCCCGCTGTCCTCCTCTGATTGGCTCTCCGCTCCTCCAATCAGGGACAGGCTGCACACACACACACACACACACACACACGAGTGCTCCTGCCCGCCCCAGTCTCAGTACTACTCTCTGCACTGCCTGCCCTCAGTCCGCCCTCGCGCCGCCCTCCGCCACCGCAAAAGTGGTAATACCGGACACATATGTCTCTGTTTACCTACCGATTTTATACCGGGACTGTGCAACGGATACCAGCCTGTCGGGTGAAAACCGGACATCTGGCACCCTACAGATAGAGCAAGAAGACAATATTTGAAGAAGATAAGTTGCACTCTAATTTAATGATGGCAGCAAGCATGAGTGGAAGAAAAATACAAAAAGTTGTTAACCCCTCACTCAAATTAATAAATAAATTGTACATTAGCAGAGATATGCTGAACAGGCTAGATAAGTCTAGGCGCGTATTGATCAGGGAGCATCTGCTTGCTATTTACTGGAGTCATGCTGGTATATATTTATACATAATCTGAATCAATAATAATATAGTGTGCGTATCTCACCCAGGTTTGATTGAACAAAAGGTTTGAACATGACTATATCAGTTGTCATTTTTCAACCTCATGTACTGTGTACGTACCTGATGAAAGACCATGTTGCTTTTTACAGAAATGGCCAAAATGCAATGTTTATTTCAATAAATTTTTAGTAAATAAAAATATCACTGTGGGGCATTTTCAGTCTCAGACAGGTCTGCAACCCTGTCTTTCCCCATTATCGCTAAGCAAACGTTTCCCCACGAGCAGCTAGGGATTCTGGGTAATGACTGCAAATGAGACCGTTTGTACTCCTTACTTCTCCATCTATTTTCACACAAGTCCCCCTAAGAGTTAAATAAAATGAGTAAATGCATTGTAACTAGTTTGGTTCACTAATGAGAACATTTTATTCAGATGACAGATAAATATAGATGCACATTATAGTCTAAGAGTGCCTATACACCTTATAAAGGTCATTCGCCCTTGGAGCAGCTGTCTTGGATTCCAAGTAAACATTGCAAATGTGTAGCCTAATGCCAAAAAAATTGCTTTGCACGGTCATTAGGAAATGGTAGTGACCTGTGTTGTGACCAGCAATGTGGGTAGAGTTTTAGTTACCTGCACAGGTAGGGGCTGGGACTGTCCATATCTCCAAACATTGCACAATACTGTGTGTTCGCGCCATTTAATATAAGCCTCGTCACAATGGAAGCGTGCAGCTGGAGTTTATATATTGGAAGTCTCCAAGTGCATGGATACAGTTCATTTCCTCGCCCTCAAAATCGGACTCTGCAGACACCTCACCACGCTACAAGCTAGAATAATAGAGCAAGAAGACAATAGTTTTGAGAGAGTAATTTACAACAGAGAAGCTGCATCTGGCAATGGGATTGGAAGTCTCCCATTCCCACTGTCATATTGGGACAAGGTTCAAGTAGACGCCCTTTAAAGGGCTCTGCAGAATCTCACACAACTACAGCTCTGAAGAATAGATGGGTTGCCAGGTGGCAATAAAAAAATACTGGACACCCATGCCCCACAAATGCATATAAAAATACCCCCACACCCCAGCAATGCATATAAAAATACCCCCACAGCCCCCACAATACTTAAAAAACCCCCCACCATCCCCTCAAACAACATTTAAAAATTACCCCTCAACCTCCCCAAATACACTGTTTAAAAAATACCCCCCACCTCCCCCAATACATATAGATACTTAACCCCCACTTCTCCACCATTTCCCATACATTTAAAATATACGACCCCACCTCCACCAATACATTTAAAATATACCCCCACCTCCCCAATACATTTGTTTTTTTTTGGTTTTTTTAAAATATACCCCACCCCTCTCCCGCAATATCCATTTAAATATAACCCCCACCAGATCCCCAATACCATTTAAATATACCCCCCACCGTCCCGCATACATTTTAAAAATATACCGACCAGCCGCACTGTCACCCAATAACATTTACAATAATTCCCCCTCATCATATATCGCATCATGCTCCCCAGTCTGGCCCCTATACACCGTGATCTGGTCTTCACCCCCCCCATCATCATCATCTCACCTTCCCCCCATCCTCTTAACCCTGCCCCCCCCAATCTCACCCTAGGCCCCCAGCCATCCTTCACCAGTCACCCTGCCCGACCCCCCCCCCATCCCTCTCACCCTGCGCCCCCCCATCATCTACACCCTGCCCCCCCCTCGTCTGTTCAACAATCTCACCCTGCCCCCCCATCCTGTCACCATCTGAACCCTTGCCCACCCCCATCCTGCCACCATCTCACCCGACCTGCTCCCCCTTTCCTGTCACCATCTCACCCTGCCCCCCCCCCCTCCTGTCACCATCTCACCCTCCCCCCCATCCTGTCACCATCTCATCTTGCGCCCCCCATTCTGTCACCATCTCACCCTGCGCCCCCCCATCCTGTCAACATCTCACACTGTGCCCCCCCATCCTGTCACCATCTCACCCTGCCCCCCCTCCCATCCTGTGTCTGCCCCCCCATCCTGTCACCATCTCACTCTTTCCCCCCTCCTGTCACATCTTCACCTAACGCCCCCCCCCATCCTTCACCATCCACCCGCCCCCACCATCTTTCACCATCTCCCTGCCCCCCCATCCTGTCACCATCCACCCTGGGCCCCCACACTCCTGTACAATCCTCACCTGGACCCCCATCCTCTCACCATCTCACCCTGGCCCCCCCCCATCCTGTCACCATCTCACCCTAACCCCACCCTGTCACTATCTCACCCTGCCCCCCTATCCTGTCACCATCTCACCCTACCGCCCAATCCTGTCACCATCTCACCCTGTCCCCCATCCTCTCACCATCGGGCCTCTCACCCTGGCCCCCATCCTGTTACCACTCACCCCTGCCCCCCCCAACCCCCATCCCTGTCCTGACCCCCAAATTACCGTCTCAACTCCTGCCCCCCCATCCTGTCACCATCTCACCCTGCCCCCCCCATCCTGTCAAATCTCACCCTGGCCCCCCATCCTGTCACCATCTCACCCTGCCCCCCCCCCATCCTGTCACATCTTACCCTGCCCCCCCATCCTGTCGCATCTCACCCTGCCCCCCCCATCCTGTCACATCTCACCCTGTCCCCCCATCCTCTCACCATCTCACCCTGCCCCCCCCTCCCCAATCCCCAATCTGTGTCCTTACCCTTATTGGCCAGGAGGGACACAACCATGGTGTGGGCTCCACCCCGCCCGCTGTCCTCTGATGGACTCTCCGCTCCCAATCAGGGGACAGGCTGAACACACACACAACCACACAACCCACACACGAAGTGCTCCCTGCCCGCCCCCATTCTCAGTACTACTCTCTGCCCTGCCTGCCCTCCGCTCCCCCTCCGCCACCAAGCAAAAGTGGTATACCGACCATATGTATCTGGTATCTACCTCCGATTTTATACGGCATGCACCAGAATTCCGAGCTGTCCGGTTGAAAAACGGACATCTGGCAAACCCTAAGAATAGAGCAAGAAGACAATATTTTGAAGAGATAAGTGTACAATTCTAATTTAAATGAGGCAGGAAGCAATGAGTGATGAAGAAAAAAAAAAATCAGTTGTACCCCACCCTCAACTTTTAATAAATAAATGTACATTATCAGAGATTGCTGACCAGGCTAGATACAGTATAAAGCAGAAAAAGTAATTGATTTCAGGGATCAAAATCTTGCATTGCTATTTTACCTGTAAGTCATGCTTTGGGTATAATAATTTTATAATAATCTGAAAAAATCCCAATAATAAAATAAAATA
Source organism: Ascaphus truei (assembly GCA_036426205.1). NCBI lineage: Eukaryota > Metazoa > Chordata > Amphibia > Anura > Ascaphidae > Ascaphus > Ascaphus truei. The sequence continues at coordinate 63,054 of WSYH01003439.1, forward strand.
GTGTTGCGTTGCATCACAAACAGTTTGGAAAATTAAAAAAGGTTGAACAATGACTGATATACATGTATGTCAATTTGTTCAACCTCATGTACTGTGTAAGTACCGATGAAAGACCATGTTGTTGCTTTTTTACAGAAATGGCCAAAATGGCAATGTTTTATTTCAAAATTATTTTAGTAAAAATAAATATCACATGTGTGGGCATTTTTCATTGTCTCAGACAGGTCTGCAAACCTCTTCTTTTCCCCCATTATCGCAATGGCAAACAGTTTCCACTTCAGACTAGGGAGTTCTTGGTAAATGTACAGGCCAATGAGCTACCGTTTGTAACTCCTTACTCTCCATCATTTTCACACAGTCCCCTAAGAGTTAAAATAAAATGAGTAAAATCATTTACTAGTGTTCCAATGAGAACCATTTTATCAGAATGACAGATAATAGATGCATTAAGTCTAAGAGTGTCCTATAACCTAATAAAATGCTCATTCCCGTGGCAGGTTGCTTTGGATTCCAAGTAACATTGGGCAAATGTGTGGCCCAATGCAAAATCAATTGCTTGGCACGGAAATAGGAAATGGGTATGATCATGGTGTGACCAGCCAATGTGGGTAGAGTTTAGTTTTACCTGCACAGGTAGGGGCTGGGACTGTCCCTTCTCCCAAAGCATTGCACAATACTGTGTGGCGCACCATTTAATATAAAGCCCTCTTCACAATGGAAGCTGCAGCTGGAGTTTTTATATTGGAAGTCTCCAAGTGCATGGACACAGTTTTCATTCCGCCCCGCTAGAGGGACTCTGCAGAAATCTCACAACTCTACACTAAAGAATAGAGCCAAGAATAGACAATATTTGAAAGAAGACAAGTTTACACAGTTACAGCTGCATCTAGAATGGGTATTGGAAGTCTCCATGTATATGGGAACCAGGTCACCAGCCAGAAAGTGGAAATCTAAAGCCTCTGCATGTGACAGCTAAAATATAGAACTACAATAACCGAGTGGAGACAAAACTGGGCTTTGTTTGGTTTGGCCTATAACAGTAGTAGTTACACCAGAGAATAGTGATTATTTGGGTAACATTTTTTGTTTTTTTCATGGCTATCGAGTTTATTTTGGGTCAAGAAAACACAAATTAGCCACTTTGCAAATGTTTCAATTGTGTACTGCCTAATTTTTTTTTCCACCGGCCACTTACAATTCCATGTTTCCCTTAAAAAGTAATCTCAACTAATGTCCATTCCATCCGCACCCGCTACTTTTCCAAGTTCCCCATTTTTCACAAACTGTAACTCTTTAAGGAAGGGGGCCATTCATTATTGGCGTTGGTATGAGACTGTGGGAATATGAGTGTGAGAGCACGGTTGGCCTCTGGTCACATTGATGCAAAGTGACATCGTGAATGAGACCTTTCAATTAATTATTTCGGCAAGCACCTGGGTTTCTCCATAATAACACCCACCCCAGACCTTCTTGTTGAACATGTTCTGCTTTTCATTTCAACACTCATCTTATTTCTTCAAAAAAAAACCTTTCTTTTGGCTGATATCTATTTTTGCCATAAAAGCCCAAACCCTTCTCTTCCTTCCTTTCTTTTACCCCCTTTCTTATCTCCTCCCTGAACTTCTCCAGTCTCCTGTTCCTTTATGTCCCCTTCGTATTCCCACCCGGCCATTTTTGTTACTGCCCCTTCTTGTCTCCATGCTCACCGTGTCTCTGCTTCCTCCCATCTCGCTTCCTTTCCGTTAATGTTACAAATGTCCCCTTATCTTTAATTAGCTGCTATCATTTTTTAATAAATTTACTGTCTAAATCCAAGTATACAAACTCAACATCCAAGTGGTAGATGGACAGGCAATGGAGGGGGTCGTTCATTCAAAGTCTCTTGGCTGCAAAACAATGGACAAAAAATACTGCACCTGTTGTGTTAATCGAGTGACCGATGTCCACAAGCTTCCTTAGAGGTTTACCTCACTTAAAGGAATGTGTGACATCGCACCCATAACACAAGCTTTTAAAGCTTCCGCACATGTCTATCATGGGTATGCCGGGACACAAAGGCAAAGATCACGTGTTAGGGCTGTTCTATAGAGTGTGTGGCCGTGCGCGCGCAAGCTTTTTGTGTCTATACGGTGAGCGAAACTTGACACATACACACAAGCACACAAATACATCCATACACATACATACACATACATACACACACACAAATACATATACACGTATACACACATATATACATACATTTTAGAAGCGGTGGCGGCGCAAATTCTTTATTTTCCTCATCTTCCCCGCTGTTGGCCGGTTCCACGCTCGCTGCCGGGCGTGCGCGCGGCACCGTTATACACTGACCTCAGCCAACTACGCAGTATAGAACAGCCCTTATATAGGACCTACGAGCATAGTAAGCGCTGGCACTCATCACATCACATCTAAATGACTTAATACCTTGTCAAATAAAACATGTAGAGGAGAAGAATTGGATTACACTATGGGCCACATTTAGAAAGCAGTGCTATGACATGAAACACATTTTGACCCCGTGAAGAAGGTGTCTTTAAGTGTAGCGCTGCTTAGTAAATATGGGCCAAAATGCCTTGGTGTTATGTACAGTAACTAGGGATAGATTTATTAAACGGAGGTCTAACTTGCAATCCAACAAGTTACGTAAGCATCTCTGGAAGCAGGGGGCCCACGGAGCTAACATTAATAGGTTTCAGCTCCAGAGACCCCCTGCTATAAACCCGTGTAACAAAAAGCAATACAGTAATAGTAAAAACAAAGTGCTTGGATTGCCTCTAGAAAAATTGTGTCTTTTTTCAGAGCAATCAGGACTAGGCCAGAAGTGAAAGGGGAACCTTGCCTGACATTTACATTGTGGAGTGTCGGCAGTTCCTTTGTTAAATCTGGTGCAATTTTATTGCACTGTCTTTGTCCCACTTTTCCAGATGGGAAATTAGAATTGGTATTGGTTTTGGAGTGACCGATGTCCACAAGCTTCCTTAGAGGTTTACCTCACTTAAAAATCTGCAGAGTGTTATTAACCCCTGATGAGTGTGAGATGCTCAGAATTCTCAAACGTTTTATGTTATCTCACAAAGTGTGAGTTTTTTACTTATTGTCATTTTATCATTAATTTTTATTAAACTGTGTTACACTATTTTTGTGTTTTACCTCTCTTCCTGCATGTGATATTACGCACGAGATTACACTTGCTGCGGATGATAAGCTGCTAGATGTTCCGGATTCTTCATACTTGTTCCAGATCCCAGAGTGGATACAAGACCTGATTTTATCCTAAAAGCTGTGAGTGCATATCGTACCTTCTGGTGGCTAAACTGTTAGAACGTATTACCCTATGTTTGTTTTTCTTGTCTCCACTTGCGCCTAGGTCATTCTTTTTGGGAAATCTATACATATATATTTAGGCACTGTACCGTGTATACGTTTCACTGGAGCTGCACTAAGCTCTGTCTGTGTTTTATGTTCTGTCTCTGGTTTTAAATATATATTGCCATGCTCAGTAGCACTCCTCTGTGACACTTATATGCTTATATATATGTTGTGGTTATTTTGGGGGTCCAATATGAGCTTGTAGGTGTCCTATATGTTTTTAAAAAAAAACAATACAGTAATAGTAAAAACAAAGTGCTTGGATTGCCTCTAGAAACATGGTGTCTTTTTTCAGAGCAATCAGGACTAAGCCAGAAGTGAAAGGGGAACCTTGCCTGACATTTACATTGTGGGGTGTCGGCAGTTCCTTTGTTAAATCTGGTGCAATTTTATTGCACTGTCTTTGTCCCACTTTTCCAGATGGGAAATTAGAACTGGTATTGGTTTTGGAGTGACCGATGTCCACAAGCTTCCTCAGAGGTTTACCTCACTTAAACGAATGTGTGATGTCGCACCCATAACACAAGCTTTTAAAGCTTCCGCACATGTCTATCATGGGTATGCCGGGACACAAAGGCAAAGATCACGTGTTAGGGCTGTTCTATAGAGTGTGCGGCCGTGTGCGCACGTGCACGTGCCGCACGCTTTTTGTGTCTATACGGTGAGCGACAGGCAAGTGGTCTGTGTGTTTGTGTGTGTATATGTGTATGTATGTGTGTGTGTGTGTGTGTGTGTGTGTATGTATATGTATGTATATGTGTATGTATATGTGTATGTGTGTGTGTGTGTGTGTGTGTGTGTGTGTGTCTGTGTGTGTGTGTGTGTGTGTGTGTGTGTGTGTGTGTGTGTGTGTGTGT
>WSYH01003440.1:0-67274 GCA_036426205.1 Ascaphus truei
ATGATGATGATGATGATGATGATGATGATGATGATGATGATGATGATTTAACCCGTGCGGCCCAAATTTTTTTTCCTTGGAGCAGTTTGGCCCTTCTCACTTTACGAGTTGGGCAGGCCTGCTCTACATAATCATATCATAATTTGCTTTTACAAGGGGATTCTGGGGCAGTGTCTTTCTCCTTTATGGGGTCTGTCTCTTTGGAAACCGGGGTGGTGGGGAGGAACATGAGTTCCGTAACATAATATAAAATATGTAGAGATGGGCCAGGGGAGGTAGTCAGAATTGTCCTCTAGCTGTGGTGTAGGGGAGGTTTTGAGGTGTTACAAGCTGAGGGAGCTTAAGGCTACATTTTGGCTGCCTGTGAACATTATCCAGGGTCGCCATAACTTCTGGAAATGATCATAAGTATCATTCAGAAAACTAGTGAGTTTTTCCATCGTACATACAAACCATACCTTGTTTCTAATTAGCGGGATTGATCGTAATTGATCTTGTTTCCAAAGACCTGCTAAGGCACACCGTGCCTAGAAACTATATTTTAACAACACCTTAGCTACTTACTTTGCCAGTCAAGATGGATAAACTTACTGTTTTTTTGTCAAACTTTGAAAAATTGTGATTAATTCGATCAAACGTTCTAGTGAAATTGTCTAATTTTGCATTAGAATCTATTTTTTTTTTAATTTAGTGGGCCTTTTTTTAGCAGCAACATCATCATTTTAAAATGTATCAATAAATATATTTTTTTACCCACTTTGCCAACAAAATGTGCAAATCTGTACTTGTCTATTGTATATATCTTGCTACATAAATTGCCTAACACTTCCATCCCTAATTCCCCTCTTCAGGATTTGTTGCACTTTGTCAAATATCCTCCAATTATAGTATTGACAAGTACAAAGGGTTGAAAAACTTAAGGAGATAATGCGGCTCTCTAGCAATGAATTGCTCAAAATGGAAATGTGCTGTTTTCTGCACTCTAAATAATGCTTTCTGCTTTATTAAATAATGTACAGTGTAAAATATTTGATGAAAATGTACTGAATCAAGATACTTTACACACACAACAATTACTGTACTAACCACTTGAAAGCCTTCGTTTGAGCGCTGGACATTGTATTAGAAATGTTACTTCATCCCACCCCCCAGATTTTCGTTACATTACTATTGAGATATTTATTTTTTTCTTCCACAAGATTGTTAAGATATCCTATCAACATCACATCTACTGATTTCTGTGATCTAAATACCCAACAGATAAACATGATCAACAATGAATTCTTCATTAGTCCATTAAAAGCAGACTACACCAGGTGCTGTATCACAGCTAATCAACAAAATATAAACTGAGTGATCCTGCCGCTCAACCTAATTTACAAAAAATAGCAAATACACAACTAGAGGCGCATAAGGGAAATAATCAATGTATATACACAACCAGGGCCGCCAACAGGGGGGGTCGTCTGCCGGGGTTGGTGTCCAGGGCCCACTGGCTGTGGGGGCCCGGCCAGCCGGCGCTGCACATTTCCCCCGACCTCTGGCCAGGCTCTGCTGCCGGTCGCGGCCAGGCCCCGACTCTCAGCTGCCTACAAGCTTTTTCCTTTCTCTGTCCTACGCCGCCGAGCTTCCACTGCAGGCGTGCAATGGGGCTGGTTCACGTCAGCGCACGGCGCGCCGAAAGCTGGGTAAAGCTTACTTCCGGCGCACTCACGTCAGAGAGCCCCGTCACGGGCCGGCAGTGGAAGCTCGGCAGCGTGGGGCAGAGAAAGGAAAAAGCTTATAGGCAGCTGAGAGAGGGGGGCTGGGGGTATTCGACGAAAGTTGAAACGCTTAGGGTTAGCACGTTTCAAAAGGAGTGGAGTATTCTGGACTTGCAGTATCTGTGCCTGTGTACTGCTTGTAGTGGTGCAGCTGGAAAATAACGTTTGGGAGAATTCGGAGGCAGTTTTGGGAAGCCTAGCTGACGGAGTACAGCGAAGATCGCGCGAGATGAGAGGTGGCTGTCCCACGTGACGAAACGCGAAAGTGGAGAGAGAGAGGGGAGAAGCCGGTTGTATACCGAAGCGGACCAACATGCAACTCAACCACCAGCGACACACCGGAGGAAGAAGACAAGCTAACACAGCGGATAGGCATCACTACTGGGACAACATACTCCCGTTTTACAGCATTGGAGATACAGGTACCAAGTGGAGAGCCTTAAGCTCCATGGGAGACAGTTGTGCAGCGAAAGCAGGACTAATGCTGGTTTAATTTTAGAGATCCAGGAGCTAAGTGTGAGAGCCTTAACTCATACTACTTTTCACTTGTTATGCTATTTTATGTGTTATACCTATGGTTTAGGTTTTTTATATTTCCAATAAATAGCAATACTTACACACCTTTGAATACCTCACCTATCTAATTTACTATTGATGATCCTATCTATATCCTGTTCTATGGAATATATTCCTGTGAAGGGCCAATAAGGTTTAAATACTCTATCAAGATCCAGTTCTAACGTTATTGGGATTTATTTGGAAGTTATTATCCTGCTGATCCAGTGGCATTATGCAATCAGGGCTTTAGGAGATTCCAGATCCTTTTGGAGATTCAGTTCCAGTGTGGAAAAACGCTTGAATCAACCTATCTTTGTAAGAGCATCGCTTACCTTTTATCTGAGGATCTATATTAAGACATACTACTCTATGATCTTTTTTCTTTCCCCATCCCCCCCATATTGTTTTGTTCCCTGATCTCTGCGTCTAGGGCATCTTCTGCATCCATTTCTTCTCAGCATCTGTGGGGTCGAGGACTTAACTGGCAGCACTGAAATAGGGATTATTCACTCTGGTAGCACCTCCTGCAGTTTATTTATTTATGTTATTGATTATTATTTAATTGTATAACTCAACAGTGGTGTTTTTATTGGTATTGATATTAGTTCTTTGTAGTGCTTATTGTCTTTCATACACACACACACACACACACACACACACACACGTGTGTATATATGTTTGGGGGGTTATATGTATTTTTTTATATGTATTGGTAGGTGTTTTTTGTATGCATTTGGGGTGTGGGGAAGGTTGTATATATTTGGGGGGTCGGGATTTTTTTGTATGTATTTGGAGGTGGGAAGTTTTTTGCATTGGGGGTGGGAAGTTTTTTGGTATATATCTTGTGGGGGGAATTGTGTGAGGGGGTTAGGGAAGTGAGCGTGGGGTAATTGACTTGACGGAGGGAGAGAATAAGAGTGAGACGCAGGGGAGAGAAATACATGTGAGGCGGTAGATTGAGAGGGGGTGAGACAGAAGGGAGAAAATACATGGGAAGAGGGGGTGGGAAGAGGGGGACGGCTCACAATACCGCCACACAGGTGGGGGGGGGGGGGCTGCTTAAAATGTTTGTCCTGGGTCCCACGATTTCTGTTGGCGGCCCTGTACACAACACAATGTGAATCCCCGCAGGGGGTCACAAAAGAGTTCCCTATTAGTTACACTCACACAGTACTATTAAGTGGTGAATATTAGGTACAATTGATCCAGAGTAATATACTCAAAACCAGGATTTTCATAAGAGCTACCTTAGCTCACAGAGAAACTCCACTAAAATAAAACAATAACATGTTATTAACATATATTAAATGTAGACAATAAATGTGACAATAACTATATACATATGTGAATAAAATCCCCTCTGTGAGATTAACAGACGGCGTATATGTACAGTAATAGAAGTAATGTGCACATGTAACATAGTGTCCGGTGTCCTGCAGTCGGACTATCCAGTTGGCAGTCTGTTTATTCAGTTGGTTTGATATTTTTTTGCTCTTTTGAGAGGTATCTTGAGACTGGGTCTTTACCATCTATAAGGTTTTGCCACAGTATCCGGAATAGCCTATAGGTTCTCTATTATATTAATGCATTAGTACTGTATACGTTGATTTACTCTGAGTTTGTCTTATCAAGTATTTAGAGAATTTCTGCTGCATTATGTAAGACAGCCTGTTTCTATAGAGGTAGTGTCTGTTACAAGGGGTGTAGGTGGTATCCCATTGTGGGATACCTGTTCACAGGCATGCCTCATTTGTAACCATTGATGTTCACAGTATTTAGTAGCACTTGTTTGTGACAGGGGTAAGGGAAGTACCCAGATCGGATTGATCTAAGGGAACGGGCCAGAAGAAGGGGCTAGGAGCCCCGAAACATTGCCCCCCTTATTCCCCTGTTTTATCCCCCTCTCTTTCCCTACCGTGTCTCCCTTCCCTAGTGCATTTTTTCTCCCTTCCCTTGTAAGCTTATGTATTATGTGACATAGTATTATATATTTCCGATTTGTTATTCAGCCTACATCAGTATCATGGATATCTGTGGATGTTTGCTCTATGTAATTTTCAATATATAAGTAAAGATGATATTTTTGGACATATTTTATTGCAGTCGTATTTTCTTTGAGTGCTGGGAACATACCCCATGTTCTACATATAGTGTGTGTCTCAAACATGTATCCAAAAGTAAAGGACAGATAGTAGATACTCATGTCAATCAGCCATAGTGGGAAAAGAAACAGTAACACCACTATATAGCAATGTATCTGGCTGGTATATGGAAAACAACTGTGTTGAACAGTATCAATATCTGTAGCTGTGGAAATATCCTCACAGAAAACAAGAGAGGCACACACCAGCAGCTGGTAAATGATCTATGTCCCGGTTATTAGGTAGAATATCTATATAAATATTATGTGACCCAAAGTTAATGCATTCTGACGTATAGAGGCGGTACAAGGAACTATAGTACATAAACCTAACCACATGTATGTTGTGGGGGGGGGGGGGGGAGGAAGGATTTATGCATACACCCGACAGTGGTATTAATGGTTAGAGAATCAAAATTTGTGTCAGTGTGCCTCCTAAAGCCCAAAAGCGCTCTTCAGGCATATAACATATCTTATACAATGAGATTCATGTCCTACACAGAACTTAGACTGAAGGACTGTCTGTGATGTGTGTTGATCCCTGGTATGGACAGGTAGCAACACTCAAAGTACCTCATGTGTCTGTGCAGGTGGCAGCAACACAAACGCCTCACGGGTAAAATCGCGTTATACTGCCACAATAACTCTTAGTATTAGACCACAAAATAATAGCCATCTATCTTAGGGATATTAAGCTAGGTAAAATCTGTGGTGCTAGCATGATATAATGCCCCAATGTAGGAGAGTGTAAGAATGTATAAAGACCACCGCTATACAACCGGTTTGTTCAGCTGCTGCTTCAGACAACCATCCACTCAAGATGGACGTCAGCATCATGATGTCCCTACAGCTCAAGTATTGTATCCTAATATTCACCACGTAATAGTACTGTGTGAGTGCAACTAATAGGGAACTCTTTTGTGACCCCCTGCAGGGATTCCCATTGTGCTGTATTGCCGCAACCTGGAAACAACCACCCCGAGCCTCAACCAAGTAACCAAAAAAAGTATGGTTTGTAATGAAGATGGAAAAACTAACCAGCTTCATAAATGATAAGTCACATAGTTTCTCTAAAACCTGGAAACCGTGGTTGACAAATATTACGATGGAAATACTGTGATGATTACCTATTAACCATCTGAGTTGCAAACATCTCCCCACACCAAATCTACATTTGAACTCAAAGGGTGTTAAGTACACATACACACGATTACCAAGAGCCCTCTATACCCCGAAGATAAACATCTGGTTCTCCCCAATTAACCCTCAAATTAATCCTCCTCCAAACCAGAGAAAAAAAAGAAGAAAAAATTTCATTTTCCGAAAAAAACTTTATTCCAAGACAAAATGGACATTAACAGAGGCCTCCACAAGCATGTGCGGCCATGCTGTCACCAAAGGATGCGCACGCAAGCCCCAATACAATCCCCTTTCAATTTCTAAAAACTTTACACAAGAGAGGCGCATGCGCGACAACGGACTGAATGGCTGCTTGATCATTCAGCTCCGTTTCTAGCCGACACAAATTAATTAATAAATACATCCAAACCTGGCGGATTTCGCCGAAATTTGACCACAACGTACCCGGGCACCTCCAGGATGTCTAAAGGGACAAGATCAAAGCGCCCCTCCACAGTAATGACTGACTATTACAGCAAAGGAGATCAGCCACGCGCCCGCAGCCATGAGGGCCCCCCGCCAAGCGGGTCCGACTCAGAGGCAGAGAGGGATGAAGACAGCGGGAACAGAATTATGCGGAGGCGCGATATGCAGGAGTTCTGCACTGATATTAAAAGATGCCTGCAGGCTGAAGTGGCGTCCCTGAGAGCGGACATCAGCAGCATTGGCGACAGAACAGACACCCTGGAGAGGAAGCTGGACACCACAGTAAAGTCCCTCCATAAAACTGACAAACAACTAGCCCAGGTAAAGGACTCTATCCAAGACCTCTTAGACAAACAAGAAGATGCTGAAAACCGAGAGCGTCGGAATAACGTGAGAATTAGAGGGGTCTCCGAAGAAGAACCTGACCCGGAGGATTTCGTGGGCCGGTGGCTAACCCAATTGATGCCGTACAGGACGGCCCAAGAGTTGCATCTGGACCGGTGTCACAGAGCCCTGAGATCCAGGCCGCAGCCGGGAGACCCCCCACGGGATATCATCGCCCGCTTCCATTATTTTAAAATAAAAGAACTATTTACCCAGCTGACCCGCAATAATCCATCTTTTGAATCGCACAAAATTCAAGTTTTCCAAGACATCTCCCCCACCACACTATTAAAAAGAAAACAACTTACCCCAATTACTAAAATCCTCAGAGATGAAGGGGTTAAATACCGCTGGATTTTCCCCTTTGGGCTTCTTGTGTCCAGAAACGGGGCATCTACGACAATAAAAAAAGCTGAAGATGGCGGAGCCTTCCTCACTAAACTGGGCTTACAGGACAAAATTACAGAGGAGGTGGCGGGAAACAGAACAGCGCCGGATCCAATATGGCGGGAGGCGGGAAGATCCAACAAGAAAAATCATGCCCGCAGTCCACGGTAACTGGACTACTAAAGAGACTGGGTTCCCTCATAGTTATTGCTGACCCCCCTCCCTACCCCCCGCTTTCTGTTCGCTAAAACAGTACCCGCAGCAGTCCCGCGGAGACCCCTGTACAGCTAAACCCCCCCACGGCATCCCCCCCCAGAGCCCAGAAGAGACAAGGCCCTTTGGTCCGGCTGCAACATCTACCTGATCCCCCGACGGCAGCGGAGAGAGACTGGCATCCATCTTGAATCAGCTCCGGTGCCCAACTGAGGAGGTGCGGCTACGGATGACGTCAACAGGGAGGAGATTGCACCTCGCGCGAGAGGGACGGAGGAGAGATGCCACATCCAAGATGGCGGAGGTCAGGACGGACCGGAAGAGGCGGGACCCGGAAGGCGACCCTGGAGGAGGCCAAGCACTACACGGCGCCGAAAGAGAAAAGGGACACACTTATAGAGCGCACGCAGACGGGGAGGGGCGGGGCCCTAGGAGGGGGGATAAACAAGATAGCACAGAGGGCAACGGAAGCCACCCCACGGGCGGACAACCCACTCACTGACACCCCCGCTCCCGCGGCCGCCCCTGATCCTTGTGCGGACACCCCTGTTGCTCCCACTGGCGTTTCCCTCAATGACACTCCCGCCCCTCTCGCTCTTTGATACCTCTAATCACCGCGCTGATACCCCTACGTCCCCAGATGGCACCCCTCCCGCGGATACCCCTGCGGGCGAGCCCCCTGAGGACATCTCTTAGACATACGGCATACACCCTATTCATGCTGTCACCTCCATAACAGTAATGGGATCCTGTTAAGGAGGGAGGGAGGGAGATAAAGACGGGAACACCCGCTGCAGCAGGGGCTTACACAGCAATAGAGAGCGGCAAGGGACAGCAATGAAGGTAGCCATAGGCCATCGGGGGGGCGGGAGGTGGAGGCCCCAATACAGAGCTCTGAGAGGGTAAAGTGGAAATAAGAGGCAAAAACAGACAGGAAGACGGGGGATGTTGGGGGGGAGGGGGAAAAAAAAAAAAAAAAAAACGGGTAAATAACCACGGGACTCAGCAGAGGATTGGGGCCTAATAGGCAATGCAAGAGGCAAGTCGGAGGGGGGCTACAGAGGAAGGAGGATCAAGTTGTTGAAAGTTACTGATAGAAGGTCAGAGTTGTAGGTTACATGCAATTTCTTAAGTATGCAGGTTGTTTATAGGTCAGGTTTGGACTAACAAAGTTACTAGTTCATCGGCTGAGACGGCGGTCCTACAGTCGTCATGCGTGTCTACCCTTGGGATGGGGCAGTTGCCCTAGAACCCGAGGAAGTCCTGGGGACGAGGCGGGGCAACACGGCCCTTTTCAGGAGGAAAAAGATAGAGGGCGTGTTCCAGAGACCCGTAGTCCCACAGGCAAGGGAGAGACGGCGGTCCTATGCCGCTGATCAATCTCCCCAGTTGATGTATGTTGTTTACATGTTTTTTCTTTTCCCTTATGTGTCCCAAGTACCTACTGTGTCCACCCCCCCCCACACTGTCTCCTCCACGAGTGGCCCCCCGCTGAAGCCCTGCACAGAACTGAGTACTGCAGGGGAACAGAAGCGGCGCCGTAGCGACCCGATACATCCAAGAACAACACTAGTAAAACAAGGTCAGTTCCCCACAACAACATGCCTCTAACCTTTATATCTCATAACACTAAGGGTCTAAACTCCCCATGCAAACGAAGGATAGCACTCACTGACTACAAAAAAAAGGGAGCGGACTTCATCCTACTCCAGGAAACGCACTTCAGTACCTCTAGTGCGCCCAAATATTTTGATAAACAATATAATCAAGTATTCCTATCCTCCGCTCCAGAAAAAAAAAGGGGGGTTGCAATCCTAGTCCATAATAGAGTAGGCCTAGTAGTGGATAAGGTAAAGAAAGACCGAGAGGGGAGGTTCCTGATGCTCATAGGGTCCATCAACATGCTCCCCATAACAATAGCCACGCTGTATGCCCCCAACACCCATGAAGCAGAATTCTTTACGAAGACATTCGGCATTATAAAAAAGTTTAGCGAAGGAGCCCTAATCCTAGGCGGGGACTTCAACGTGGCTATGAACACAACCCTAGATCGCTCAGGTCCCCATAAGTGCAGAACCAACCCCCGATCTTCCGCGCTAGCACAAGGTCTGAAAGACCTTCACCTAATAGATGCATGGAGAGAAAGCCACCCGCTAGAAAAACTCTACACTTTCTACTCACACCCACACGACTCATTCAGTAGAATCGATTACTTCTTTATCTCTAGCAGACTGGTCTCCGCGGTCACCCACACAGGGATCCATGATATTTCGTGGTCGGACCATGCACCGATCGAGCTAAGGTGCGCGCAGATAGGGCTGGAAAGGCCAAGAGCAAATTGGAAACTAAATGACTCCCTCCTAAAGATCCCAGACCTTGAGAGAAAAATCAAAGAGGAGATTAAATACTTTTTCAGTGAAAATAAGGACAGCGTTGACTCACACATAACCCTCTGGGAGGCACACAAAGCAACACTGAGGGGGGTTTTGATTAGTATGGGAGCCCGCAAGAAAAAGGAGCGCAACGCAAAAATTATTAAGGTGCAAGCAGAACTAAAACAGCACTGGGAACAACATAGGCGGTCACCTGACGCAGAGACCCTGCGACAAATTAAAGACACCCAGACAAAGCTGAATCTTCTGCTCACCTCCCAGGCTGAGAAAGCGTTAAGTTGGTCAAAGAGAAGATTTTTCGAGAAAGCAAACAAACCAGATACCTTACTAGCCAATATGATTAACTCTAAAACGCACAATTATAGTATCCAAGCGTTACGACGCGAATCAGGGGAAATTACTGCCAACCCCAAGCAAATTGTACGGTAATTTAAAGATTTCTATGCAAAATTATATGACGGGGATAAAGTAAACAGATCACCAGCGAACAAGGTGGCCCTGGAGAATTTTCTAGCAAGTTCAAATATACCCTGTTTGAGCGAGGTGGACAGAGAGGTGATGGGCAGAGATTTTACAATGGAGGAATTAGCGGAGGTTATGAAAAACCTGAAACCCTCTAAAGCCCCGGGCCCAGACGGGTACTCGAATCTTTACTACAAAAAGTTTAGGAAACAATTGGCCCCTTACTTACTACGTATGTTTAACCAAGTGTTGAACGGATCCCCATTCCCGAGCCAAATGCTCCAAGCGTCCATCTCAGTAATACACAAGACAGGGAAAGACCCGCAGGACTGTAAGAGCTACAGGCCTATATCCCTCATTAATTCGGACATCAAAATCTATTCCAAATTACTGGCCAATAGAGTGAGTCTAATCCTACCCAGACTGGTGCACCCAGATCAAGTCGGGTTTATCCAGGGTCGACAAGCATCGGATAATACCCGACGAATTATTGATCTGATAGAAATAGCCAATCACAATGATATACAGTTATGGCGCTCAGTCTGGATGCAGAAAAAGCGTTTGATAGGATAGACTGGCCATACCTGGAGGCCACGCTTGGAGCGTTCGGAATGGGCAACAAATTAATAAAAGCTATATTTGCGCTATATTCGACCCCGTCGGCAAGGGTGACCCACCAGGGATTCGCTTCAGACCCCTTTCAAATTAAGAGCGGTACGCGACAGGGATGCCCGCTCTCCCCCCTCCTCTTTGCACTGTGTATGGAGCCGTTGGCGGCCCAGATCCGGGATAGCAAAGATATTTCAGGTATTGCCATCGGAAACCAGACGCATAAGGTGGCACTCTATGCGGATGACGTGTTCCTGACAGTATCCAGGCCCCTTACCTCTCTGCCGAACCTGTTCGAGGTATTGGGACGGTTCAACAGGGTCTCCGGGTTCAAGATAAATCAGAGCAAATCGGAGGCCATTAACATAAATCTCCCCAAACACGTAGAAAAATTAATTGCCCTTAACTTCAATTTCCGCTGGCAGAAGCAACAAATCAAATATCTGGGAGTCAATATCACAAGGACATATAATACCATCGGCCAAGCCAACTACCCGCAACTGATGCGGACCCTGAGAGAGGATCTCCATAAGTGGGCTAAAAACAAGATCTCATGGATTGGCAAAATCCAATGCGTAAAAATGAATTTGCTCCCTCGCCTTTTGTATCTTTTTCAAACGCTCCCAGTGCCGTTAAATTTGAAGGAAACTCTCTCCCTCCAAATTGAGATAGATAAGTTTATCTGGGGAGGCAAAAAGGCGAGAGTGAGCAAAAAGATAATGCGCACACAAACAGGGGCGGGAGGACTAGCGGTACCTTGTTTGTTATCATACTACCGAGCGGCTCAATTATGTCAAATTGTGCAATGGCACACTAACCCCGACTCTAAAAGATGGGTCGCGGTAGAATGAGAGGCATGCTCCCCATTGGAACTCGAGCATCTGATCTGGTACCCCAAGAAGGTGCGCAATAGCACCAAATTGCCGTTATCCTCAATGACCAACTCGCTATCTATCTGGGCAGGCGCCAGGCTTAAGTGTGGCCTGACTAGCAGGGCATCGGGTATGACACCAATTTGGAATAATCCCCTCTTTGCTCCGGGCCAATCTAGCACAAACTTCTCTATCTGGAAACAAAACAATATAAAGCGTTTGGTGGATCTGGAGGGGAGACAAGGCATAAAATTTTTCGAATTAGTCAAATCCGACCACCATATTCCTAATGCCGAGATCTTTAGGTACCTCCAGATCAGGGCGTTCTATCAAAAAGTTCAGCCAAAGTCCCCTATGTCAAACTTCGAAAAGCTCTGTCGATCAGGGACATCCACGGTGAGACTTACATCGCAGATGTATAAGGAGGTAACCGGTTCTAGCAAGACAGTGAAGGAAAAAAACAGATATATGACCCAATGGGAAACAGACCTAGGTGAGGAGCTAGAGGTAGATGACTGGACCAAGATAGTGACGGCAACCTCTAAAAGCTCCATGTGTACAACCTTAAGGGAGAATGCATATAAGGTAATGATGCGCTGGTACCACACTCCCGCTAAATTAGCCAAATTTCTGCCCAGTTACTCCCCATTGTGTCCAAGACAATGTGGACAGCAGGCAGACTTGTTGCACATGCTGTGGTCCTGCCCCAAAATCGTCCCAGTCTGGGACTCAATTAAAGACTGGTTGAACATAATTACAGGTAAACCCGTCCCATTAGACCCATGGCTGTTCCTCCTGAACAGGCCAGCAACCGGGTTCACTAAAGGCGAAAACAAACTGATAGCTCACTTTGCTATGGCGATGAGGGGGGAGACTGCAGCACGATGGAAACAAAACATAATCCCTTCAATTTCAAACATTAGACATAGAATCTGGACGGTATGCCAGATGGAAATGCTAACAAGCTTAGTCAATGACACTGGCGAAAATTTTGAAAAAGTATGGGCACCATGGTTAGCCCAGAAAGATATCCGGGGAGTGGAGAGGTCCTCAATTTGGCTTTAATAGGAACAAATGCGTTCTCCCTTGAGGGAGTGCTTATTGACGGAACCTACAACACACTAGGATAGAAACGCCCCCCCCCCCCCCCGCCCCAACCCCCTCACCTCACCACCCCCCTAGGACACAAGAGGGACACACAAGACAATGAGAGAGACAAATCAGTTACGAACCGGACGTCCTACGGGGTACACAGAAAGTCCTCAGACGCAGAGAACCAGTATGGGGGGAGGCAAAGCGGACCCCACGGAAGGAGATCCCCCTAACCCCCATACTCCCCCCCCCCCCCCCTCCCCTTTCTCGCTTCCCCTTTTCCATCCCCCTTGTCTGTCTGTCCCCCCCCCCCCCCCCCTCCCCGGTGTCCTAACCGGAGATCCCCCCCCCCGCATATGTCTGTCGGTCTTCCCAGTTTGTCCAAAGACGTCCACCAATTTACAGAAGAATTGTCACATGCAGTAAACTGTCACGGTACGCGGCTGAGAGATTATCTACTGTATGTATATTATGTACTGAACAAAATAAAAAAATTTAAGTTGGAAAAAAAAAACTTTACACAAGAATGAAACTCACAGACGCGCGACCGAACACAATGTGTGATGCGCGCGCAACTTCCAAGATGGCGACGTCCCGTCGCAGATGGAAAGCTGGAAGCTATTACACCGCGATCTGGATTGGCTAATCCATACATAAAAGAAAGGGAACAGCCGGTCCACATCTATTGAGCCTGAGGAAGTCCAGTTCCGGACGAAACGCGTTGCTCTACTCTTCAGTTGGGACATTTCTAAGCATATTTTAGAGGAGTCAGAGGTGCAGTCGTAGCTCCCCATCCGGACGCGGAAGGAGAGACTCCCTACCCCTATACACCTTACTACTCCCCTAGCTTTTTATTCATTTTAGAAGCCTTTGGTTTCTTTTTTCTTGTTTTTATATCATGTTTTTATTTAAATAAAGTTTTATTCTGCCGACCATAGTGTAATTTCATCTGTGTCCACCCCATCTCCAGCCTTAGGGGTGCATAAAGAACAGGAACAAAAGTGTCAAGAAACCACTAGGAGTGTGCACTCACACTGGCCCGTGTGAGTATTATGTTATATATTTTTTATTGTTCCCCCCTTCATCACCACCTTTAACCAATTGAAAGTCATCCCTAAGGGGTAACAACAAGATACCAAGATAAGAGAAGGCTCACATTAGCCCGTGTGAGTGCATGATCGTACCATTACATTTTAATGGTCTACCAATATACCATCCTTCCCCATACTATCGCCTCTTTATATATGTGAGTTAACCTTACCCTCTTTTTGTTTATATGAGAGGAAATCCCCCTGGAGGGGCACATCGAATGAACGAGGAAAGCTGGATATACACCAAGAAGAAGAAACACAAACCCTAGGAGATCACATCATTCCAAGGTGACGGGAAACCCAAAGAAACCCTGATGCGACTGAACTTACACAGGGCCGTGTAAGTTATATATTCTTTTACCTTTCCACCCACACATACACACCATTGTATGCTAACATATTGAGTTTGGTATCCACCCCATGAACCATCACCTTTATAGCTGTGTATACTGCTCTATCTGTAACGAATACTAGTCCAAATATACTGCCCGTTTCCTATAACTGTGCTCCCCCATTCTTTTTTGTATTCATTGCCAACAAGGGTCCTGGATAGATCCTGTTGGGGTTTCGAGTCACAGAAGGACATCAAACGAATACCATTATCAGGCAGTATCACCCCCCCCCCCCCCCCCCCTTCTTTTTACATCTCTATATTTGCATCAAGCCACAGAGAGATAGCGCCCGGGTACCTTTTCCAATAAACTTTGCCACGACCAATTTACCTATGTTTATTTGATGAAACACGTCAGAGTCTACTGTATGTATAAAAATGTCTGAAAATAAATGTATATTTTTCCCCCACTCCTCCCCCTCCTCCATGCATAAAACAAACAATAAAATAAAAGTTATATCAAAATCAAACAGCAGACCACAGCCTAAAGTTAAAAAAAAGAGAGAAGACAGGGAGTAAATGTTACAATTTTGGTATGTAATTTAAGACCCGGGAAATTCTGGGTACTGTACAGTACTGTAAACAATGCAGTTCAACAATTTAACTCCCATTGCACAGTATGTTCCTGTAATCATTTATCTACGTAGGAGTATATACGCCTCATAAAGCAGGGACGCATCTTTGCTAAAGAAAAGCTTTCCCAAAGGAAAGCTTCATATTAAAACCATACTTCTTTCAAACATTCTCTTCTCCAATTGCCAAAAGGACCAACTCACAGGTCAAATTATATCATGAGTTATTGAGTGACAGCGCAGAGATGCAGAGCACTGAAGATGGCAGCACATAGAAGAGACCATGGATCCCATTATTTGGTATGATGTGTTATTTCACTGACATGTAGTATGTACAGGCATACCCCGGTTTAAGGACACTCACGAGTAAGGACATATCGCCTAATAGGCAAATGGCAGTTCACGCATGCGCCTGTCAGCAGTACCAGCTCCCTACCTGTACCGAAGCTGTGCGCAAGCGGGGAGACTATAGAGCCTGTTACAAATGCGTTATTTACATCAGTTATGCACGTATATGACGATTGCAGTACAGTACATGCAGCGATAAGTGGAAAAAAGGTAGTGCTTCACTTTAAGTACATTTTCACTTTACATAAATGCTCTGGACCCATTGCGTACGTTAATGCGGAGTATGCCTGTATATGTAGATATTTTATACATACACAGTTATTACCTTTCATGATAACACAGATTATCTAGGAAGTCTTAATTGGTCTGTAAGCTTAACTTTAAAACAACAAAACAAGGATTGGGGCGAGTGGTCTCTAGAGCAGAATGGTGTTAATTGTAGCTCCGGTGACCCCTTGCTTCCAGAGATATTTACTTCCATAGGGGGTGCCGGTATCTCTGCGGCGTTTAAATGCCCAGGTCACACGGGCCAATAGGAAGTCGCAAGGGATGATGTCATGGCTTCCTATTGCCCGTGGGACATTTAAACACCGTCATTTTGTTAGGCACACAAGTTCCCTGGCTGCAGATATAGTGGCACCCCTACAAAGGTAAGTAAGTATCTCAGGAAGCAAAGGGTCCCCAGAACTGAAATGCACACAGTTCTGCTTTGGACCCCCCCCCCCCACAAAAAAAAACAAAAAAAGAATAAGATGTACCGCAAGGTGTTTTGTCGCTTTAAAGCAGCAGCCCAAGCTGCTGTTTTTTTTATTTTTTCCCCCTTTAATATGTGCATCAATAAAATCCACACAATGAAAAGTAACTAGTTATGTTAACGATTGATCGGCGAAGATTCGGCTCGGGGGTTCACTAAATGGCTGTCAGTGCAGCAGAAAAGGATCAAAGATTCAAAGATGCAAAGTTCTGTGGGGAAGATCATGTGACCAGGCAGTACCTAGATACAATTGGTGCACTGCTAGAGAGAGAGCAGGGCTCAAAAAGGGGTGTGCCAGAGCCTGTTTCAGAAGAGGAAGGGGATATGGCTTTGTAAATGGTTGCTATAGAAACAAAAATGCTTGACACGTTATAAAAAAAAATTTAGACTTGTTTTAAAAAAAGGCTACGTGTATTTTCTCATAGTACAGAAGTGATTTATGATTGCTTGGTCTGCAGCTTTAACAGTATACACTATACAGAGATACAGAAGAATCCTTAACACCCAGACCGTGTACATCAACACGTTAGATCAAGTTACAATGATAGATGCATACATTAGAATGCCATTATCTTGGAATAGTTGCATAATGGCTTATCAGATTTAAGTATATCATTTTTCCAATGTTGGAAAATACATTTTCATCCAAGAAAGGCATTTGTTTCAGCAATGGTTTGATAGCTTAATAAACAATTTAAAAAACGAAATAATGAGAAAGCAGAAACTTTACATCACATCAATGATTCAGAATATAAAATGTACTGTTTGTGTGATGGCAGGTAACATTAACGTTAATTCTCAGACAGGGATAACAATACTTACATTCAACATGGTCCTGGAAAATCGGGTGTAAAAGTGCTCGAGGTGTTCCATAATAAAGTTTTAACCTGAAAACAGACAACAACAATATATATATATATATACACACACAAACAAACAAACATATACACTGTACATACATGCATACACATAGGACTGGGCCAAAATATAAAATACTTGGGAGCCAACTAGAGTTTTTAAGAGCCAGCATTTTGTTAACCCGGGGGGAGGAGAAGGGTGCTCTGGCTGAAAGGTAAGTATCCCCTATGCAGAGCACAGGTACAAGGGGTTACATGTTATGTACCCAGTAATTTCCCATCCCTGAATATTTATATATATATATATATATATATATATAATTTTTTTTTTTTTTTTTTTTTTAATGTACAGTAGGACTTCAAATTCCAAGACATTTTTAAAAATGCTTCTTACAAATTCTAAAACATATCTAATCATTAAGGGGCTTATTCTATAAATTGCGAAGATCAGCCAAAAAGCTTAAGGTTTGGTCACATCTTTGAAAGGTTTAAAAAGTGACCTAGTTTTCTCAAAGCAAAACTTGATCATTATTGCTAGTTGAAAATGGGATAAATACTCATTTACATTGTTTACCAATGGATTATAATACAATTCTTTTTTTTCTATAGACATTTGGACATAGATACCAACACTAGTTGGTTATTTCTCTATTGAATCAAGTTAAATAATTATACGTGATTTTTAAAACTAATGGAAAATTTTGATCTATTGCCACATGATTAAAATTCTATGAGCGGCTGTGTGACCTCAAAAAAGGAGATTACTGTTCATGCTCTACTAACTTAATATCTCTCTAACCAAATATTCTATTAGATATCCATTTCATTATTCACATCAGTATAACATTACATACCACAATATAGACATCTCTTTAGAGAACAGTGTTTCAGATAATGACAGTTTTCTCAACTAGATGACTATATTTCAGCATTTATTAAGCTTCTTTTGCTGAATCCCTCTCTTTGGATGCAACATGTTCAACCGTGTAATCATATACACAATATGCTATTACATCAATCTAAATGAAAAAGCAGTCCAAATTATACCCAAATAATGCTGTAAATATTTTCAAACATTATTTTGTTGTTTCTT
Source organism: Ascaphus truei (assembly GCA_036426205.1). Lineage (NCBI taxonomy): Eukaryota > Metazoa > Chordata > Amphibia > Anura > Ascaphidae > Ascaphus > Ascaphus truei. The sequence continues at coordinate 17,585 of WSYH01003440.1, forward strand.
CTCATAATACAAACTGTGAGGATTCTGCACCATCTGTGTACTTTATGGTGCCAACTTTTAATACAGTATGTGAATTCAGAAACACACAACAACCATCATGCGCCTTTAGCAAATACCGCTACTTCTGTGATAGGAAGAGCATGGCCACACAAATTCGGTGAGTGTTCTGTTACTGAGAACATTAAAGTATGTTTCAGTGGGCAACAGGTATGACTATACTATAGTTCATACTACAGAAAACCTTACCTCCTCTGGAGAACAGAACGCGACCTAACACTAAGTGGAATGGAAAGTGAGCATCCCTCCCCATCCTTTCCATCATCAGTGACAGAGCGATCACATCACCATGAGTGAAGGAAGGGCCATGGCACTCTGGTGCCTTGGCCCCTTTGGCACTCAAAGGGTTAAAATACTTGTAACAAATACAAGAAACAATTGGGGGCACAAAATGAAGATATTGACTTTATATAGCAAATAAGTATTCCATAAAAAGTTCAATGACATTGAACAATAAGTAATTGGGCAATCACACAAAAATGAAATTAAAAAAAGAGTGTGTGCCGAGCACGCGCATTTTAAGTGAAACTTCTTTGTCTTTTATTACAGTAATTGTATTGTGATGTTTTTAATTAAAAATCAAAACACAATTTCAGTTCCAAAATACAAAGAAGGTTGACCGCATGTTTTAGCTAGGTGTACATCTATATTTATAGTAACTGAATTCCTTGTGTCTGTGTGTCTGTGTGTGTGTGTGTGTATGTCTCTCTCTGTGTCTTGTCCCCCCTCTCTCCTGACTACCCCCACCCCGGTGGAGCTGCGGACACGAGGGGCTCTGTCCAAGGCTCCCCCCGGCGGAGCTGCGGGCTGTGTGTCCCGCTGCAGCCAGTCCCAAGGCGGAGGTACAGGGACATGGGGGGGTGCTCGGCAGCTCACTGGGGGGGGGTGATAGGGTGTGTGTGTCAGTCTGTGTATGTGTGTCAGTCAGTGTATGTGTATGTCTCAGTCAGTGTGTGTCAGTCAGTGTGTGTGTGTGTGTGTGTGTGTGTTGTGTGTGTGTGTGTGTGTGTGTGTGTGTGTGTGTGTGTGTGTGTGTGTGTGTGTGTGTGTGTGTGTGTGTGTGTGTGTGTGTGTGTGTGTGTGTGTGTGTGTGTGTGTGTGTGTGTCAGTCAGTATGTGTGTGTGTGTGTCAGTCAGTGTGTGTTTGTGTGTGTGTGTGTGTCAGTCAGTGTGGGTCAGTGTGTGTATGTGTCAGTGTGTGTATGTGTGTCAGTCAGTGTATGTGTGTGTCAGTCATTTTCTGCTTGTCTGTGTGTCAGTCAGTGTGTATGTGTGTGTGTCAGTCAGTGTGTATGTGTGTGTGTCAGTGTGTATGTATGTGTGTGTGTTTGTGTGTGTGTCAGTCAGTGTATGTATCTGTGCCGGTCAGTGTGTGTATGTGTCAGTCAGCGTGGGTCAGTCAGTGTGTGTTTGTGTGTGGGTCAGTCAGTGTGTGTGTGTGTGGGTCAGTCAGTGTGTGTCAGTCAGTGTGTGTTTGTGTGTCAGTGTGTGTATGTGTGTCAGTCAGTGTGTGTTTTTGTGACAGTGTGTGTATGTGTGTCAGTCAGTGTGTGTATCTGTGCCAGTCAGTGTGTGTATGTGTGTCAGTCAGTGTGTGTATGTGTGTCAGTCGCGTATTGATCCACCTGCTAATACTCAACCTCCCTCCAGTCACCAAGCCTACTCTCCCTCCTCCTATCCACAGTCCACCTCCAACGGCTTCATTCACAAACCCTCCGTCCCGCCCAGCAGCACTCTCCTCGCCCCGCCCCCTCCCAGCTCACCTCTCTCCCTCCCTTCCCAGTCACCCCTCCCTCCCTCCCCAGTCACCATCCACTTCGACCGGCCCTCCCCCTCCCAGTCCCCGGCCTCCCCACCCCTACCCCCCCCCCCCTCCCTCCATCCCTCCCCACGTCACCCCCCCCTCCCCCCCACCCCCTCCCCATCCTCACCTCCCTCCCCTGTCCCCCGCCCCCCCCCCACCCCATCACCCTTAGGACCAAGAAACACCAAGACATGAGAGAGACAATCAGTTACAACCGACTTCCTACGGTACACAGAAAGTCCTCAGACGCAGAGAACCAGTATGTGGAGGCAGAAGCGGACCCACGAAGTGATCCCCCTAACCCCATACCCTCCCCCCCCCCCCCCCCTCCCCTTTATTCTCTGCTTCCCTCCCTTTTTCCATCCCCCTTGTCCCTTTCTTCCCCTCCCCCCCCCCCCCCCGTCCTCCCCTTGTCCTAGACCTTATATCTCCCCCCCCCATATGTCTGTCGGTCTTCCCAGTTTCCAACGTCCCCAATTTACAGAGAATTGTCACATGCAGTAAACGTCACGGTACGCGGCTGAGAGATTATCATACTGTATGTATATTATGTACTGAAACAAAATAAAAAAATTAGTGGGAAAAAAAAACTTTACCACAAGAATGAAACTCACAGACCGCGACCGAACACAATTGTGATGCGCGCAACTTCACGATGGCGACGTCCCTTCGCAGATGGAAAGCTGGAATGCTATACAAACCCGCGATCTGGATTGCTATCCATACATAAAAAAGGGAACAGCCGGTCACATCTATTGACCTGAGGAAGTCCAGTTCCGGACGAAACGCGTTGCTCTACTCTTCGTTGGGGACATTTCTAAGCATATTTTAGAGGAGTTCAGAGGTGCAGTCGTAGCTCCCATTCCGGACGCGGAAGGAGAGACTCCCTACCCCTATACACCTTACTACTCCCCTAGCTTTTTATATCATTTTAGAAGCCTTTGGTTTCTTTTTTCTTGTTTTTATATCATGTTTTTATTTAAATAAAGTTTTATTCTGCCGACCATAGTGTAATTTCATCTGTGTCCCACCCCATCTCCAGCCTAGGGTTGCATAAAGAAACAGGACAAAAAAAGTGTCAAGAAACCACTAGGATTGTGCCCTCACACTGGCCCGTGTGGTATTATGTTATATATTTTTTTATTGTTTCCCCCCCTTCATCACCACTTTAAACCAATGGAAACATCCCTAAGGGTAACAACAAGATACAAGAGAAGAGAGGCTCCACTTATGCCCGTGTGAGTGCATGAATCGACCATTACATTTTAATTGTCTACCAAAATACCTTCCTCCCCATACTATCGCCTCTTTATATTGGAGTTAACCTTACCCTCTTGTTTGTTTATATGATAGGAAATCCCCGGAGGGCCATCGAATGAACGAGGAAAGCGGATATACACCAAGAAGAAGAAACACAAACCCTAGGAGATCACATCATTCCAAGTAGACGGAAACCCAAAAAACCCTGATGCGACTGAACTTTACACAGGGCCGTGTAAGTTATATATTCTTTTCCCTTTTCCCCCCCACACATACACACCCATTGTTATGCTAACATATTGAGTTTGGTATCCACCCCCTGAACCATCACCTTTATAGCTGTGTATACTGCTCTATCTGTACAGAATACTAGTCAATATCACTGCCCGTTTCCTATACACTGTGCTCCCCCCATTCTTTTTTGTATTCATTGCCAACAAGGTCCTGGATAGATCCTGTTGGGGTTTCGAGTCACGAAGGACATCAAACGATACCATTATCAGGCATTATCACCCCCCCCCCCCCCCTTCTTTTTACATCTCTCTATTTGCTTCAAGCCACAGATGAGATAGCGCCCGGGTACCTTTTCCAATAAACTTTGCAACGACCATTTACCTATGTTATTTGATGAAACACGTCAGATGTCTACTTGTATATAAAAATGTCTGAAAATAAAATTTATTTTTCATTTTTCCCCCACCCCTCCCCTCCCTCCATGCATAAAAAACAAACAATAAATATAAATTATTCAAAATCAAACCAGACACACAGCCTAAAGTTAAAAAAAGAGAAGACAGGGTAAATGTTACAAATTTTGGTATGTAATTTAAACCCGGAAATTTCTGGGTACTGTACAGTACTGTAAACAATGCAGTTCAACAATTTAACTCCCTTGCACAGTAGTTCTGTCATCTTTCTACGTAGGAGTATATCGCCTCAAAAGCGGGACGCATCTTTGCTAAAAGAAAAGCTTTCCCAAAGGAAGCTTCATATTAAAACCATACTTCTTTCAAACATTCTCTTCTCCAATTGGCCAAAGGACCAACTCACATGTCAATTATATCATGAGTTATGATGACAAGCGCAGAATGCAGAGCACTGAAGATGGCAGCACATAGAAGAGACCATGGATCCCATTATTTGGTATGAGTGTTATTCTCACTGACATAGTATGTTACAGGCCATACCCCGGTTTAAGGACACTCACGATAAGACATATCGCCTAATAGGCAAATGGCAGTTCACGCATGCGCCTGTCAGCAGTACCAGCTCCCTACCTGTACCGAAGCTGTGCGTCAAGCGGGGGAGACTTAGAGCCTGTTACAAATGCGTTTTTACATCAGTTAATGCACGTATATGACGATGCAGTACATACACAGGCGATAAGTGGAAAAAAAGGTAGTTGCTTCACTTTAAGTACATTTCACTTTACACATAAATCTCTGGACCCTTGCGTACGTTAATGCGGATGTATGCCTGTATATGTAGATATTTTATACATACAACAGTTATATACCTTCATGATACACAGATTATCTAGGAAGTCTTAATTGGTCTGTAACTATACTTTAAAACAACAAAACAAGATTGGGGCGATGTGTCTCTAGAGCAAATGGTGTTAATTGTAGCTCTTGTGACCCCTGCTTCCAGAGATATTTACTTCCATAGTGGTGCCGGTATCTCTCTGCGGCGTTTAAATGCCCAGGTCACACGGGCCAATAGGAAGTCGCAAGGGATGATGTCATGGCTCCTATTGCCCGTGGGACATTTAACACCGTCATTTTGTTAGCCACACAAGTTCCCTGGCTGCAGATATAGTGGCACACCCTACAAGGGTAAGTAAGTATCTCAGGAAGCAAAGGGTCCCAGAACTGAAATGCACACAGTTCTGCTTTGGACCCCCCCCCCCCACAAAAAAAACAAAAAAAAATAAATGTACCGGCAAGTGTTTTTGTCGCTTTAAAGCAGCAGCCCAACGCTGTTTTTTTATTTTTTCCCCCCTTTAATATGTGCATCAATAAAATCCACACAATGAAAAGTAACTAGTTATGTTAACGATTATCGGCGAAGATTCGGCTCGGGGGTTCACTAAAGGGCTGTCAGTGCACAGAAAGGATCAAAGATTCAAGATGCAAAGTTCTGTGGGGAAGATCATGTGACCAGGCAGTACCTAGATACATTGGTGCACTGCTAGAGAGAGAGCAGGGCTCAAAAAGGGGTTGCAAGAGCCTGTTTCAAAGAGGAAGGTATGGCTTTGAAAAATGTTTGCTATAGAAACAAAAATGCTTGACACTTATAAAAAAATTTTTAGACTTGTTTTAAAAAAGGCTCACGTTTATTTCTCATCATTACAGAAGTGATTTATGATTGCTTGGTCTGCAGCTTTACAGTATACACTATACAAGATACAGAAAAATCCTTAACACCCAGACCGTGTACATCAACACGTTAGATCAAGTTACAAGATATAGATGCATACATTAGAATGCCATTATCTTGGAATAGTTGTATAATGGCTTATCAGATTTAAGTATATCATTTTTCCAATGTTGAAAATACATTTTCATCCAAGAAAGGCATTTGTTTCAGCAATGGTTTGATCTTAATAAACAATTAAAAAACGAAATAATGAGAAAGCAGAAACTTTACATCACATCATGATTCAGAATATAAAATGTACTGTTTTGTGATGGCAGGTAACATTAACGTAATTCTCAGACAGGATAACAATACTTACATTCAACAGGTCCTGGAAAGTCTGGTGTAAAGTGCTCGAGGTGTTCATAATAAAGTTTTAACCTGAAAACAGACAACAACAATTATATATATATATACACCCACAAACAAACAAACATATACACTGTACAACATGCATACACATAGGACTGGGCCAAAATATAAAATACTTGGGAGCCACTAGAGTTTTTAAGAGCCAGCATTTTGTTAACCCGGGGGGAGGAGAAGGGTGCTCTGCTAAAGGTAATTATCCCCTATGCAGAGCACAGGTACAAGGGGTTACATGTTATGTACCCAGTAATTTCCCATCCCTGAATATTATATATATTATATATATATATATATAATTTTTTTTTTTTTTTTTTTTTTAATGTACAGTAGGACTTCAAATTCCAAGACATTTTAAAAAATGCTTCTTACAAATTCTAAAACATATCTAATCATTAAGGGGCTTATTCTATAAATTGCGAAATCAGCCAAAAGCTTAAGGTTTGGTCACATCTTGAAGGTTTAAAAAGTGACCTAGTTTTCTCAAAGCAAAACTTTGATCATTATGCTAGTTGAAAATGGGATAATACTCATTTACATTGTTTACACAAGGATATAATACAATTCTTTTTTTTTATAGACATTTGGACATAGATACCAACACTAGTTGGTTATTTCTCTATTGAATCATTAATAATTATACGTGATTTTTAAAACTAATGAAAATTTTGATCTATGCCACATGATTAAAATTCATGAGCGGCTGGGTGACCTCAAAAAAGGAGATTACTGTTCATGCTCAACTAACTTAATATCTCTCTACCAATATTCTATTAGATATCCATTTCATTATCACATCAGTATAACATTACAATCCACAATATAACATCTCTTGTAGAAACAGTGTTTCAGATAATGACAGTTTTCTCAACTAGTTGACTATATTTCAGCATTTATTAAGCTTCTTTTGCTGAATCCCTCTCTTTGGATGCAACATGTTCAACCGTGTAATATATACACAATATGCTATTACATCAATCTAAATGAAAAAGCAGTCCAAATTATACCCAAATAATGCTGTAAATATTTTCAAACATTATTTTGTTGTCTCTTCTCATAATACAAACTGTGAGGATTTGCACCATCTGGTGTACTTTATGGTGCCAACTTTTTTAACAGTATGTGAATTCAGAAACACACAACAACCATCATGCGCCTTTAGTCAAATACCGCTACTTCTGTGATAGGAAGAGCATGGCCACACAAATTCGGTGAGTGTTCTGTTACTGAGAACATTAAAGTATGTTTCAGTGGGCAACAGTAGACTATACTATAGTTCATACTACAGAAAACCTTACCCTCCTCTGGAAACAGAACGCGACCTAACACTAAGTGGAATGGATGAGCATCCCTCCCCATCCTTTCCTTATCATCAGTGACAAGCATCACATCACCATGATGAAGGAGGGCCATGGCACCTGGGTCCTTGGCCCCTTTGCACTCAAAGGGTAAAATACTTGTAACAAATACAAAAACAATTGGGGGCACAAAATGAAGATATTGACTTTATATAGCAAATAAGTATTCCTAAAAAGTTCAATGCATTGAACAATAAGTAATTGGGCAATCACACAAAAATGAAATAAAAAAAGAGTGTGTGCCGAGCACGCCATTTTAAGGTGAAACTTCTTTGTCTTTTATTACAGTAATTGTATTGTGATGTTTTAATTAAAAAATCAAAAACACATTTCAGTTCAAAATACAAAGAAGGTTGACCGCATGTTTTAGCTAGGTGTACTCTATAGTTTATAGTAACTGAATTCCTTGTGTCTGTTTGTCTGTGTGTGTGTGTGTGTATGTCTCTCTCTGTGTCTTTTCCCCCCTCTCTCCTGACTACCCCCACCCCGTGGAGCTGCGGACACGAGGGGCTCTGTCCAGTGCTCCCCCGGCGAGCTGCGGGCTGTGTGTCCCGCTGCAGCCAGTCCAAGGCGGAGGTACAGGGACTGGGGGGGTTGCTCGGCAGACTCACTGGGGGGGGGTGAAGGGTGTGTGTGTCATTCGGTGTATTGTGTCAGTCGTGTATGTGGTTGTCTCAGTCGTTGTGGTCAGTCAGTGTGTGTGTGGGTGTGTGTGTGTGGTGTTGGGTGTGTGTGTGTGTGTGTGTTGGTGTGTGTGTGTGTGTGTGTGTGTGTGTGTGTGTGTGTGTGTGTGTGTGTGTCAGTCAGTCAGTCAGTGTATTTGTCAGTCAGCGTGTGTATGTGGCAGTGTATGTGTCTCTCTCTCTCTGTGTCCTGCTCCCCTATCTCCTGACTCCCCCACCCCCGGCAGAGCTGCGGACACGGGGGACTCTGTCTGAGTCTCCTGAGCAGCCCCCCCCCGCGGAGGTACACGACTGGAGCAGGCCCCACTCTTTCCCCCCCGGCGGAGCTGCGGACACGGCTATGTGTCCTGCTGCAGCCAGCCCCCCGATGGAGGTACGGGGCCACGGGGGGTACTGAAGGGCACGGTAACGCGCGTGTGTGTGTGCTGTGCACTCAGTGCTTCCTTCCTCCTCCCCCCCTCCCCCCCCCCTCTGTGCAGTGCTGCTTGTGACGCTCACACTCACTCCANNNCCCCCCCCCCCCCCCCCCCCCCCGTTAACGGAGCAGGAGCCAAGAGAGGCGACAGGGCACGGTAACGTGTGTGTGTGTGTGTGTGTCAGTGGTGACTCCTCCTACTGGAAGCTGATAACATTTATGGCCTCTTCTGCCAGAAGTGATGTCACTTCCGTCACCACTGACTTCCATCTCAATCAAATGCATTAACGCCTCTAAAGAAGTTTCACTTCAAAAAAGAGGATATATTCGCCTGTGAGACACTCTCAAGATACTCTCCTCCTGCTTTAAATGTCAGCTGGGCTGTCATGGGACAGTGTTTCTTCGGTGGCCGCTGGACAAGTTTGTGGTCTCTCGGTTGAGATGTGTAGCCACTTGAAGGTTGCAGACCCCTACTTTCTGGCAGCGGTCACAGTTCTGCTCCAGGGCCGTCTCTTCCTTCTGACCAGAATTCCCAGTGTCCGAGTCCTGAGCGGTGATGCACAGTCCTCCTGGCTCCTTCTAGAAATTACGCAATGGACCCGGAAGTGATTCGTCCACTGTTAATACTCCAGCTACAGCTTCCAGCAATCACTTGTCAGCAAATAACTGCAGGTGAGACCGCAGTTGAGAGTGAATGGCCACAACCTGTGCCTGCTATGCTCCTCTTCCAACCTGTTTCCCCACCTGTGGATTCGTTCCCCGACTTAAAAATTAGGGGCACAGCTTTGGCACTTCTTTTGCATCCTCCTATGCGAATTTATTTATGGGGTTATGGGAATCACTTTTTATTTATGGTGATCATAACTCCTTTAGACACCACATTAAGTTCGTTAAACGATACATAGATTCACTCTTCATTTGGGATGGTGATGCACAGACACTACAAGAGTTCATGGATACATTGAATATAAATATATATAATAATTTGCACTTCACTTGTGAACACAATATCCATCATATTTACTACTTGGATCTTATGTTGTACATAGATTCTAGTGGTAAAATCCAGACAGATATATGCATGAAGACCAACTCTAGGAATTTGTTTCTTATGGCCAGTGTAGCCACACCAGCAGACCCTTGAAGAAGGGCATACCGAAGGGACAACTACAAAGGCTAAAGAGTTTATGCTCTACAGATGAGAGCTTTGAAAAGCAAACGCAAGATCTGCTGGACAGGTTTCGTATGAGAGGATATAGGGATCAAGACCTTGATGAAGCACTTGATGCAGTTAAACGATTGGATCGGGGAGAGCTTCTTTCTATTGATAGAGGCAAACAAAAAACAACAAAGACAAAAAATGTGTTCTGTACCATTTTTATTACGCAGCAAAATAGACAATCTGACGCCATACGATCCATTGTTTTGAAACATTGGGGTACATTAAAATTGGACAAAGGACTGAAGTCAATTGTAGACAAGGGACCTAAGTTTGTATTTAGGAAAGTCAAAAATGTGGCCACTTTCCTGTCCCCTATTCTTTTTACTGTAATTCACGACATGTTTTTAGGTTTGGTGAATATATCTGGGTTTATCTGTACTGTATGCACATATGTGCTGTCCTTGGATAGTGTTGATTATACACCATTAGACTGTATACTCCATAACCTACTATCTGCAACATCAAATGACATGTGAATTGTACCTAGGGCACCCCCTAAGCATCTAGGTGCACCACACCAGTGCAATTTTTTTTCTTAAAATACTTGTAAATACAGTTATGTGATTTCAAAAATATAACCTGGTCTCATGTATTTTATAATAAAACGCATCTCTACCAATGATATTTGTATCATTCTAATATTGTGGTGAATTTAAAGAGCGGTTTAGTAAGCATATAAATATCTTCTAACAGTGGATATATCACCCAATGATAAAGCATATGGTGGTGATCCATAAATCTACATTTCTAAACTGTCATTTTTGAAGTTGACAAATTTCAATCGTTTTCGCATTATAAAAGTTCCAGGCTCATTATTTCAGAAACCTCTTACTGAATGGCTGCCATTCTGTACTCTCTGCAAACTTCTTATAGGTCATCTCCGATTACTGCCACATTGGATAAGCTGTAGAATGCTTTCCTCAGCTAGGTGTGAATTCCTATCTAAAACATAACCATATACAGGATTTGTAACATGTTTGAAAAGCTGCTCTGAAGGGCTTTCAGATCTATTTTGAAAGACGTATTAACAGAGATGGACAAGTTCAGCAAAATGTGTTCCCCAACCTCCTGAACTCTCACGGTACAGAACAATCTCAACTGGATTGGCCCCCAGTGCCCTAAGCCGAGGGGAAAATAAGCCAGAATCCTGTTTTCCCTTCAGGTTCAGAGAAAATACCCTTCCTGCATTTACTCAAACTCTTTCCTGTACACGCTCACTCCCTCCTCCCAATCTCCAGCATCTTCTCCCCCCCCCCCCTCATGGACTGTTGACCCCCCCCCTATGCTTTTCTTACCCCCCTGCATATCCCTCCAAATTATCCCAACACCCTGAACATCAGTAAAATGAGGCAACAGTGGGTAAGTATGGTTATGGTAACAGCAATGAACGTAGGGACAGATTGCTCCTGACCTCACTTCGTAGTTGGCCAGTTCAATTTCTTAGGGGCCTGTGACAGGGTGAAGTCATTTGCTAATGAGTATGTCTGGGAAATATACCTCTGACTGCTGAAACCAACAGTCAGAGGGTTAACCCAGTTAGAGGTAACCGAGCAATCAGGGCTGAATTAAGACAGCTGTCAGGCAGCTTGATAAGGAGGCTACTGCTTGTAGTAGGGGGCCGTCTTGTCCAGGCTGCTGGATCCAGAAGTATTGCCTGTACACTCTTATGACAGTAGTCCGAACCAATCAGACAAGGAATTGATCTTATTTCTCCATCCATGAATGTGATTTAAAAGCTGGTAACTGGTTTAGTCATCCGGCTCGCAGCTAGGCTTATATTGTATAGTCAGCCTACCTTCAGTGGAGTAGGTGTTTCTTTTATGTTTTGTGTTTACCTTAAAAGGGACGGTGTGCCTAATGTTTATTTGATTGTGCAAAATAAACCACTGAAGGTAAAAGCCTTACCCACTATTTGGGACTCTTACTGACCCTACCGCGAGGCCATCCTGCCACAGGGCCTCTGAATGGGGAAGTGTTTCTCAGTCAAGTGTTTTATTTTCCCTTTTCCCACACTGTCCTCAGAGAATGAATACAGTTAAGGGGAGGTGGGGACTGTACAAACACTTACTGAACACAGTCACATCACACAAACGGGACTAGCCAGAGAAAAGCAAATCTATCCCAAGTCGAACATTAAAAGATGAATTAAAAATACTCATAGGTGTCAAGGTTTGGGTAAGAAGGGCATCAATTACCTAGATGAAACCCCTCAAACATGTCACTGGACTTAGTTCACTTTGGTCACAGATGTGATTGCCATTTAAACGCTGGGTATAGTTTAATTGTACTTATCTATATTACCTTTTGTTCTGAGTGATGGAATCAGCTTCTTCTGGCTGGTGGCTGCAACTGCTGAACAAGCACATTATTCCAAAGCCACAGGATAGTTCTTGTTTGCTACCATCTTGTTTCTTGGCTATAGCAACAACTTCAACAACAGCAACAATATTGGTGTTGTTTAAAGTTGTATGAAAATAGACAGGCTGAAAAAAAAGGGGGGGGAAAAGAGTGATAGATTAAAATTGCACCTTCTCTCACTTCCTTCCCATCAAATCAGAAAACACCTTCTGAAATAAGCATTTCAATAGCCTATACTCATGACCACTTCTCCCCACACCTACAAAGGCACTTACAAAGCATTGTGGTCAGGCATTGCCATCAACTGCACTAAGGATCCGATTCTATAGTCTTAAGTGGTGCAACCTGCTGAAAATTCCCATTAACTTGAATGGGAGTTTGCATCCAATCACATTAACTTTATAGAATCACCCCTTAAGTCTCCCAACATACCACTCAGATTTTAACATAGGATTCCCTTTCCTATTGTGTGCTTTGACATTTGTTGCGCTTATTCTATTATAACTTCCTGAATTACAGTGTTTATTTCGTAAAGCACTGTGTACTGTATTGTTCATGCAATGTAAGAAAAGAATATAAAAATATATGTATCATGCTATAAAAGCTTGTTGAGTAATAAAGAAGCAAGAACCCACTATAAGCACTCAATACCCCCTGATGTATGATGTGAAATTTAAAAATAATTTTTAATGCTATACTAATTAAAATAATGGGTGTTAAAATTCAACAAATGACACACATATATATGATACCCTATGATGAATATATATGATATTCCGGATAACTAAGTAAGGCGACAATTTGAGGTTAATTGGATCAAACTGTCCCAGGGAGCCGGTATACAGTAATCCCTATTAGTGGTTAGTTAGGTGTATGCTGGTATCAGTGAGGGGCTGTTCAATACCTGTCTCAGGTGTCAGACAGGTCCCAGATGGTGAAGGTGAAATGTGAAATAGATCATAATATGCTAGGTACAGACAAAAAGATCAGTATTTTAAACCAGTGTGTGCTCACTTTGCAAATCATGAATCCATAATTGGAAAGTATAGACTCTCTCTACAATCCAACATGTAGCCACCTAACAGCAACTGGTTAACTCCTGAATAGTAAAGGAGTGGGCTGTTAAACACAGAACACAATGTGCAGAGGCTCATAGACTCCTATAGGCAGTGTGGTTGTCAGTATACCTGTGCACATATTCATGAATGTGCGTCCACTATCAGGAGTGCTAATGCCACTATAAAGCTGTGTATGGTGGAAAGAAACCTATCTAGTATACAGAAAAAGGTTTCATGGTGGATACATATAGTCACCTAACAGCAGCTAATTAGCTCCAAAATAGTAAAGGAGTGGACACACACACACACACACACACACACTCTCTCCCACTTACACACACACGCACACACTCTCTCCCACACACACTCTCTCCCACACACACACTCCCCCCCCCACACACACACACACACACTGCCCCAAACACACACTCTCCCATTTACACACACACACAATCCCACTTACACACACAATCCCACTTACACACACTCTGACCTCCTGTCGGGACCCGTTCAGCAGTGAAGCACTTGGCATGTGTTTCCCTCCCCCTCCCTTCCCCTCCACTCTCTGCGAGAGTTCGCCCCGACCAGAGCAGGCAGAGAGAAGGATAGAAGTGAGCTGCCGGCTGCAGCTGCTTAGCTCAGGAGCCAGCGGTGGGTGCTGCCACGCCACCAGTCTGGAACAGCTGGATGAGTTGTCACGGTTCTCCCTCCCTGGCGATATTGGACCCCCTAAAGGGTGCTCACGGAAAACCTGTTGAAAATCACTGCCTTAGCAGATAGCCGCTAAGGCAATGAAGGGGTTAAGGCACAATAACAGTTTAATTGGGGGCAGAGGGGATGAGTGAAGGGGGTACTTGGCCATTCACTCACCCCCTCTGCCCCAATAAACATTACAATAGGTATACCCACCAATACACAACCCACCCACCCCCTGTACCCCCACATAAAAAAACATTTTGTATTTTTTCTGGTCAAGAAACGGTGTGGCAACCTTTATCTGCACATTAGACAGGTTTCTTTCCACCATACACAGCTTTAAAGTGGCATTAACACTCCTGATAGTGGAAGCACATTAGCTGCTGTTAGGTGACTATGGGCCTCATGCAGTAAGCGACGATTATGTGAAATCGGCAAGCTTATCGATTAGTCATGTTATTGGCGTTTTTCCCTCTCCGTATGCAGTAAGTGCCGAATACATTCAAAATCAAGCCGAAAACAAATCCGCCCACTCTCACGATGATGAGCCGATCACACACAGGTGTATCGGCGTGCGTGGCGGGGTGCTGTTAGGTTGCACAATCACAAATCTTGCTGAATCAGGCGAAACAAGCATGTTTTTGATTGCGCGCCATATTTAAAGGCAACGTGTACTGCTAATCATTCTCTGTGTTGTTGGGAGTGAGAGAGAGAGAGAGACGCACAGAGCTGGACGATTGAAGATTTGCATATTGACTGAGAGACTTGTTGTGTATTGGGTGAGCTTTGTCCTTTGTTGTTTTGTTTACATCTTTGTCTTGTTTTATATGTGGAAGTGGGTCGTGTGATTGCCTGTACACTGGCGACACACTTTATTCGAGCTCGGCTAGTCCCACGAATTCGGGTATACCCGGGTGTATTGAGGTTTGTGACTGTTTTCTGCCCGAGTGCATTGAGTTATTTTCCAAGCAGGGATTGAAGCATTTTATTCCTGCTGGCTTCAATTCTGCACAGTATATATATATATACTGCATTACAATTCATGAATTTATGCCATCTGGTAGACACGCGAAGCATTGCAGCCTATTAAATCCTAATCATTATCATTTAACAGATCAGCCGCCCATCAGCCAGGCATGAACCCAGGCTGGGAAGGCAAATGCAACGGGGCTTGTCAGAGGTGAGGAGCGGCGCATTCCAGGTATCTGCCAGGTACATACCGGGTATTTGCTCGAATAAAGTGTGTCGGTGCAGTACATTTCTTGTCTGTTTTTTGTGAGTGCTGGAAGTATGCCCGCAAAGCGTGGGAAGAGTGATGCTGGTGGGAGTGGGAGTGCTACTCGTGCGAGTACGCGTCGGAGTGAACGTTCTGTTCAGGGGAGTGATGTTGCTGGTGCACCGAGTGGTGTTGCTGGGAGTGGGAGTGCTGGGAGTGGGAGTGCTGTTGTTGGGAGTGGGAGTGCTGGTGCTGCGAGTGTTGTTGCTGGGAGTGGGAGTGCTGTTGTTGGGAGTGGGAGTGCTGTTGTTGGGAGTGGGAGTGCTGTTGCTGTGAGTGGGAGTGCTGGTGCTGGGAGTGCTGGTGCTAGGAGTGTGAGTGCTGGTGCTAGGAGTGTGAGTGCTGGTGCTAGGAGTGTGAGTGCTGGTGCTAGGAGTGGGAGTGCTGGTGCTGGGAGTGCTGCTGGTGGCGCAGTTGCTGATGGGGTGTCTGGTGGTGGCGTGCTTGCTGGTGGCCAGCTTTTGGAGGCTCTTCCATTGGAAGAAGGAGAGTCCAGTCAGCACCAGCCAAGCTCTGACCCTAAACCTGCTCGGAAGAAACGTGTGGAGAAGCCACGTAATCCTCGCTTCAATGACCAGGAAAATAGGGCTCTTGTCACTGGCATTCTGGAGCACTATGACAGTCTCTATGGACATTTAGTAGGTAAGTGTAACTTTACATTTATTATTCAAATACATGTGATCCTAGGTCATCTGAGTTTTGTTCATATGCAAATATGGGTACACAATATCTTTCTATGTTCATTAGTGTGGAAACACAGCTTTTTATCATGCCTTACAAGGACAAATAAACACAGGCGGTCAATTTGCCAGAACTGCATACAATATGAATGCAACCTTGCTTACATGTATAGGTTTAGTAGTGAATGCTCATGTGCTTCACATATTACACATAAAACAGCATGTTTGCTATCTCTTGGAACAGCTAGCAGTGTAGGAAACTGGTGCTTATATTATTATTAATTTACCTCATATCTTTTATATGTTTTTCAAGGGCGGACAAGTGCAGCAAGCAAAAAAGAAATGTGGGACACAATAGTCATTGGTGTCAATGCCTGTGGGAATAGTGTCAGGGACAAGTATCATTGTCGGAAAAGATTTGATGATATTAGGTCCAAATTGAAAAAGAAAATACAAGACCAACGCGTGCATGCTACTGGCACTGGAGGTGGGCCCACACCACAACGTCTCATATTGACTCCATTGGAGGAGCTGCTTCGGCCAAAATTACTTACCGTCGTCGTGCCACTCCTTTACTATTTTGGAGCTAATTAGCTGCTGTTAGGTGACTATATGTATCCACCATGAAACCTTTTTCTGTATACTAGATGGGTTTCTTTCCACCATACACAGCTTTATAGTGGCATTAGCACTCCTGACAGTGGACGCACATTCATGAATATGTGCACAGGTATACTGACAACCACACTGCCTATAGAAGTCTATGAGCCTCTGCACATTGTGTTCTGTGTTTAACAGCCCACTCCTTTACTATTCAGGAGTTAACCAGTTGCTGTTAGGTGGCTACATGTTGGATTGTAGAGAGTCTATACTTTCCAATTATGGATTCATGATTTGCAAAGTGAGCACACACTGGTTTAAAATACTGATCTTTTTGTCTGTACCTAGCATATTATGATCTATTTCACATTTCACCTTCACCATCTGGGACCTGTCTGACACCTGAGACAGGTATTGAACAGCCCCTCACTGATACCAGCATACACTAACTAACCACTAATAGGGATTACTGTATACCGGCTCCCTGGGACAGTTTGATCCAATTAACCTCACATTGTCGCCTTACTTAGTTATCCGGAATATCATATATATTCATCATAGGGTATCATATATATGTGTGTCATTTGTTGAATTTTAACACCCATTATTTTAATTAGTATAGCATTAAAAATTATTTTTAAATTTCACATCATACATCAGGGGGTATTGAGTGCTTATAGTGGGTTCTTGCTTCTTTATTACTCACCTTATTCGTCACCCATTAGCACCTTACCCCCACACTATTACTTTGTACTTAGCTGAAGCGGGGTTCTTCTATATTGAATATAAAAGCTTGTTAAAATTCAAGAGGTAAAAAAAATCGCAACAAGTTCTTTTTACATAAATATACACACAGTTAAAGACAATTTATAGCCAACTAACTTTTAGAAAAACAGTTCTATGAATATGTAATGACTTGACCTGCCTTATATGCGTCCTTCATATTTGTTTTACGTGCATCCACCAGAATAAGAAAAAAGCTGGAAGAAAATGCAAAAGCCAGTGCATAAACTTCAATTATTTAGAGCCGGCACAGCATCCAAAATGTGACTTCATCTAGATTATTTACATGATAGATTGGTTCGTCTAACATTATGCATTCATTTTAGAAAAAATGAACACATAATACAAATAACTTTTGACATTTAAAGTTACTGCTGCCCTAGAGCTACATTAATTTCTACCCATTTTAAAAATGTGTTAGCATATCTTACACTCTGTTATTCAATTGACTGAGTCACTATGTGGCTGAATACTCTTCACAAGTTAAGTGTGAACTGCTACATGTTACAAATGTATCTACAAAGTGTTTGCCCTATGTATGAATACTGTATGTGTATTATTATAGCGCCACCAATGTTTCTTTTTGTGGAAGTGCAGACTCTTTATGAAGTGCCTTATGAAAGAAAAAAGAGCATTAACAGTGTTTTGTCCCCCGTGTGGCTTCCCATAGTACTAAGTTTAGTATATTCACAAGTATTGTTGTTAACTCTGCTATCAAAACTGTATTACTTCAAGGACATACACTGAAATGCCTGTAATTATAGTACATCCTTTTTGCTATCTAGGTCATTAGGATGAAACATTCCTAAATTAAATGTATTTGTTAAACTTTTTTTTTTTTAACGAATTTTGTAGTGTTTTATAATGAATATCTTACTAAATACAATTAGTTTCTCTTTTATCTGTAGGTAGGTTTGTTAGGAATAATTTATCAAAGCTGTATCTTCAACTTTTTAAAGACATCACTGGATACATAAATAAAAACCCTAACAATTTTTTTTTTTAGATTAAAGCTAGTGCAAATCTAGAAAACAAATTGCATGAATTCCATTCAATAAATGTTTACTATAAAAGTGATAAAAGTATTCATGCTGTACTTTAAGGCAGCAGTCCCACCTGAAAATTGTTTTCAGCTCTTGGGCCCTGTAACAGGGTGCCTTGCCTGTAGCTTTACTGGAAAACCTGTGTAGAGAGCTGGAGTCCAGCACTGAGCAGACTGTGCTAATTAATCTGCTCAGCTGGCTCCTCCCTTAGGCTTTGGTCCCGCTGCGTCCGGCGGCACGCGCGGCAGCGTGCGCGTTCCTCACCAGCAGGGTATCCTTCTGAGCTAGTCCCAGTCCCCCCTCGCTGCACGGCTCACAACGCGCTGTGACGCGTCAGCCGCCAGGGGATGCAAGAGAATTGAGATCCCTAGCGTTGACGCGTCACGTGGTGCGCTGGGGAGCCTATCAGCACTGGGGACTGGAGCTGTCAGAACTTCCCCCGCCTCCAAAAGGTAGGAGGGGGGAGTGTGTGTATATGTATGTGTATTTATCTGTATGTATGTGTGTATATATGTATTGTGTGTTTTTGCTGCCCGCTAGCCGATTGACTAAAAAGGTCGGAAGGTCCCCGCGTGCCCCCCTTCACCCGATCCCCGCAGCTGCTGCTGGCAGAGAGGTGGGAGCGGAGTCAATCGTTGGTTGTTTTGGCTCCCCCCCTCTGCCTCCGATCCCTGTGGCTGCTGCCCGGGCTGGAGGAAGCGCGGGGGGTCGGAGGGTTGGCGGGCGGCGGGAGCGTGGCTGGCCCCATACTTGCCCGCTCTGGGCGTGTTGAGCGTGCAGGGGGAAAGCTGGGGAGGGACTGATGGAGAGAGGTGGCTGGAGGGCTCGAGTTGGTGGCTGGAAGTGGCTGGCACTGCATTGGTGGTTCAGTGGGTGGCGCGGGGAGGTGTCCTCCAGCCCCCGATCACTAACGTGCCTCCATTGGGGGAGCTGTGAAGGGGCCAGCTTGTGGGCGCGCGGGGCTCCCAAACGGCGCCGCCTCCCCCTCTTGCCCCCGTTTTACCACGCCCTCCCGCTCCCGCCCCCTTCCCGCTCTGGCTCCCTACAGACCGCATATCGCGGTCAAGTGCCTCTCCACGCTCCGCCTATCTGCAGTGCGGGCGCGTGGTCTGAGGCAGCGGGACCTTAGCCTTAAAAAGATTGCAGTATTGACTGCAGGGAGAATCTCTAGTCCATGGAGATGCCCTGGACTGTACAAAGGATCACTCAGGAGCTGTGTGTCTCTGGTTCCAGACATACACACACTGGACCGCTGTGGAAAGAAGCCAGCACAAGTACTTCTAGATCCCTATCTCAGCCGAAGGTAACTGACCACTATTCTGTGATATATATTTGTTGTTGGTTAGGGGCTTAGTCCTTCAACCCATCTTCAATTAGAACTTTGTCAGATGAGAGCAGAACCAAAAAAGAGAAGCGTTCTAACTCTTCAGAAATACTGTAGAGCTCTTCTCCAAGGCGGGTTGGACAGAGAACGTTATCTGTGCAAATGCTCTGCAATTGTCATCATACAGGTTGCCTACAGAGGAACAAAAGCTTCTCAGCTATCGCCAGAATAAAGCAGCATGCCTTCACCAGTTAATGTGGAGAATGCAACGACAAAGAAAGACATACGTAGATTTGAAGCAATCTGTAATTTTGGTCCAGTCAATGACTGAGCCACCTGTGCTGAAGCAGGGATATCCTTAAAATCTGACCTGTTGGTGCCTTTGAAGGACTGGTGTTGGCCACCCCTACTCTAAATCAAAGATACCTCGATGGACAGCAGGTGGAAAAAAGTAATAAAATGTATTCAAATAAAGAAAATGATTTGCTTGTATTGGGATTTTTTTTAGGTGATGCAGGATTTTATTACTAGTCACCTACATGCTATTACATAAACAATGTAATGGAAATACAGTAATCTTAAATTGTTACATTGCATACACTCTTGAAAATAACCAGGGTGACAATTTCAATAAACAAGCTATTATAGTTAGTACAAAGCTACCATATACTGTACTAGATTACTGATAACAACAGTGGAAATAAAAATACTGTAAAAGGATATTCAGTATATTCACACTCCTACTTTAAAATACAGAGTAAACAGATACAGATGGCCTTTCAGCTAATCATGTACCTGGCAAGTGAAAACTGCATATGAATTTGCTTGATGTATGCAGCTCTGTTCTTTACAATAAAAATATTGGTAACTGTAAAACCTTAAGAAACTAATAAAATAATGCTAGGAAATAAGAGTAGCATTTCCCATCTGAAATCTAATATTTGCCAAGTCCCCATTAGGCCCAATATGTTATCAGTGTTGGACCCAGTTTGCTTCAGAATCAATGACATTCAACCCACATATTCCCTTATCTGCGTTTGACAGTTATACTCCATGACAGGATAAACAGATTTATAAATCATTTAAAACACACTCAAATGTAATGCCTTCGTCTTCAACTACGCACAGACCATTTAGCACTCATGCCTTGCTTTCATTTCTCATCAGAACTGGCATAATGAAAATTATGCACAGAACAGCATGCTTGCTGTGAGAATCTGATAGACATATTATTTTTCTTGCATAAGGGCATAAAAACAAAAGTACAATCTTTATTTCTTCAAAAGGATTCTAATAAAATGGTACTATTAATAGTTATTCTCAAATAATGAAACAAAACATTTAATTAGAAAAAAAAGGTAGATTGTAGATTATAGGTTAGGGTACTGTACCTTTTTAAAGAAGCAATCCAAGCACAGCGTATTTTTTTTTTTTACATAGGATTAAAGCAGGTGGTCTCTGTAGCCGAGCGCAATTAATTTGAGCTTCGGGGATCCCCTACTTCCCGAGATATTTACTTCCGTAAAGGGTGCCAGTAGCAGCTCTGGCTGGGTTTCCTGGGGTTCATGTAATGGCGGCTTCAAAGCTACCGTGACCTGCGGGCCAATAGGAAGCCGTGACAATCTGTTGTGGCTTCTTATTGGCTCCCGTGACCAGGACCTTTAAAAAGAAGCGATACCGGCAGTACCTATGGAGGTAAGTATTTCAGGAAGCAGGGGGTCCCCCGGGCTGAAATTAATGGGGTCCAGCGCCAGAGACTCCGTTTCAATCCTAAAGAAAAAGAAAAAAAAGCGCTTGGATTGTTCCTCTAATAAACCAAGAAAATTGTTGCTCATTCAGGAGACAAACAGTACTGTGTACATGGGGGGTCTCTGTATCAATGCAGAGAAAATAGTATTTTCACACATTGATGCGTTTCTTGGGGCAGAGTTTCGTCATATAAATAAAGACATGCATAATATGTAAGAACAACTTCTTTTATTTCACTTTAGTGAAGCTAAAAAGAGCATTGAATTTTTTTTAATACCTTTTGCCTTAAGAGCAGTTATGTTTGATTGACTATTACATAAGCATTCTGTTTGCTACTGTATATATTTTTTACTATTTTCCCAACTCCAATCAGACTGTATTAAGTCAGTAAAAGAAGAGTATCTTTTTATCATCTGAACAAATCTGTTCAGCATACAGGAATGAAATTGCTGTACAGTTCTATCCAAGTGTCCCATTAGTTCCTGGTTCAAGAAGGCCACTGATGTGTCATAAATAAGAACAGTTTCATACATCTGATGCAGAATGTTAGACTAAGGCTAAGGCCCCGCTCCCAGAGTCAGCGCGCCCGCACTGCAGACAGGCGGTGCGCTGACACTACACAGACCGCGATATGCGGTCTGTAGGGAGTGGGAGCCGGAGCGGGAGGTGGGCGAGAGTGGGAGGATTGACAGGGAGGGGGGGCGTGGCTTGAGCGGAGGGACCCGCTACTCTCCCCCCCTCCCTCCACAGGCTCGGGCTGGAGCTGCTGATGGTAAGTATTAAACACACACACACACGCAGGCACTCATATACACACACACACACACACACAGGCAGGCACTCACGCACTCATACACACGCGCGCGCACACACAGGCAGGCACTCACGCACACATACACACACACACACACACAGGCAGAGGCAGGCACTCACGCACTCAGGCACACACATACACACACACAGACAGGCACTCACGCTTTCACTCCACACTCCTCCCCGCTCCCCGAAGCCTCTCCTCCTCCCGAAGCCTCCCCTCCCCATTGGCTCACAGCCACACCACGTGACGCGTCAACGCTAGACATCACCATTTTCTTGTGTCCCCTAGCGGGTGTAGTGCTCTGTGCAGCCAGGGGGGACCGGGACCGGCTCCGCAGGATTCCCCTGCTGGTGGGGAACTCGCGTGTGGCCTCCCGCGCCAACGAGCGCAGCGGGACCGAGGCCTTACGCCCAGGGCCGCTTACAGGGTGGAAGGCGGAGGAGGGAACTGTCTGGGTGAACTTGGAGGTGGAGCCCAACTTGCTGACCTCCGACAGGGCCTTTTACTCTGTGGTGTTCCGGAGAAGGCCTGCTGCTGGCCCCCGTATTAACTTTAGTCACCAACGTTAGGGCCCACGTGACCAGGGAGGCTGCAACCCCCGCCCTAAACCCACGTGGAACGTACAAATAACGACAGGAAACCGTAACGGGAGGTATAAAAGGCAGAAGCTATTTATTTATAACAAATACCTAATGGGGTAAATGCCACTCCCTGCCAGAGTGCTCATTTGACAGGAGGGGGAGGGGTCAGTCAGCCCTTGAACCACTGACCTCGTGTCCCCTACGCGAGTGGGCTCTCGAAGTCATGTCTAAAATTACCCTGCTCACTCGTACTCCCCCCGGGTTCAAACAGCCCAGCTCCCAGTCTGGCAAGAAAAAGCACCTACCCCCCCAAGAGCAGCCACCGACGGGCCTATTTAACCCCCCTTAAACTAAGCCCGTACTGCCAAACCCGCCAGGACCCTTTTCAAGCCCTCCTGCAAACTGTTGTTAAAAAGATCTATCTCGATGTCCGACATGTGGACCCCATCTGCCTTGTAAACGCGCCGAACTAGCGACGAAATCAGGGTGTCTGATTTCCCAGCCCCCACACTGCGCTACAATCTTGCCTTCGGCCCTATTCACCTTCTTCCGTGCCCTGTCAACGGCCCGCGGTACCCTCGTGACCCTCCTTGACTGCCTGCAAAGAATGTCTGACCATATGACCTGCACCGCCGGCCAAACATATGCGCCATGTCCTGCTTAATGGAATCTATTAGGTCACCTATCCCTGGCCAGCATCAAGAGCCGCAGGAGCATCTGGCTCCAACGCAGCCCCCCTACCCGCAGAACACCCTTGCCTGATCAACGCGCAATCCGATGTCCGTAAGGCAGTCCGCTTTTCCGCCCAGTGTATCAGAGTCGCTGATGATCCAGATGTCTGCGGCTGTTGAATCTGTGGGGGGTGTCAGAAAGTCATACCAGTAAGACCTGTCCCCCGACTAGGGCAGGCCTGACCTGTAAGACCGGTACCTGCCTGATTCCCAACGCCCGATATTCCGGATAACTTCCTAGCAAGCCCTGCACGTGCCACCCCTGTAGCAGCCCCAATCCTGAAAGAGTACCGAGTACAGTATATATATATTTGTGATATACTGAGCATTTGTGCTGTTACATTGGGGTTTATATGTCATCTGATACCTGGTATACTATGTGCCTATTAGGTGATTACACCAATATGGGATTTTTTCCACTGCGTACCAACCACTGCATTTATTAACTGGTGTATGCTGAGGATAATAATCCTATTATTTGAGTCTTATCTCATCAATTGACTTGCACCAGACAGGTCTCGATTCAACAACCCATAGGGGATTTTAGTATTTGTTCGTTTTGTAATTTTAAGTTGTCGCGCTTGTCATAATTAATAAATATTTTTATTTTTTATTTTTTGAATTATTGATTTTTGTGAGCTCTGACTCACTCTAGTGTGTCACTAGGTAGGGGTGATTCTACCTCATATAGTGGGACAATTGGTATCCCAGGCTAATTTAGCTATTAATATTACTTTGAGTGCAGTTAACTGGGTTCTTTTCGTTAATCTTAGAGTTAACATGTTGTGCTATACAGATCTCGGCAGTGACCCGGATGAAGTGATTAGGACGCCTGATCCCCGCTGTAGCTGCAGCCACTTCTGGAAAAAACCCTGCCTACCTGGCATGATCCGCGCAGCGAAAACTAGGTGGCCAAACAGTGATTGGAAATGACGCAGCAAGGTTTTCCTCACGCAGAAGTTCTATTAAAGCCGCCAGTTTTTCTGACGGGAGCCAGTACTCCAATCTCCAATCTCAATCCCGAGGAAGCTAATTACTGTTGTTGGTCGCACCGTTTTCTCGTCGGCCAGCAGGACACTGAACTCGCGCGCCATGGCCGAAAATTCAAACAACCACCTTGCACATAGGTCTGATCCCACCGGACCCACGAACAAGACATCGTCCAGGTAGTGCATGCACCCTGTGGCTTGCACCCTGCTACGCACTACCCATTCGAGGAACGTGCTAAAAGTCTCAAAGTAGAAACATGATAGCGCGCAGCCCATGGGCAGGCACAAGTCAACGAAGTCAAGTATACAACCTAACAGGTGAAAGCACTCGGGGTGCACCGGCAGTGTGGATTTAATGTCTGCCTTTGCCAGCAACGCGCCTTTGCCCATTCTATTCACTAGCGCCACCGCCTGGTCGAAGTTTGCGTAGCTAACTGAGCATAAGTCACGATCGATGCAATAGTTTACTGATGTGCCCTCGGGGTAGGAAAGGTGCTGGATCAGCCTGGAGGCCCCAGGGTCCTTTTTGGGAACCACCCCCAGTGGCGAGATCCTCAGGTTGGGGAGAGGAGGGCGGGTGGCGAATGGACCAGCCATTCTTCCTAACTCCACCTCCTTCCTCACCTTCTCCCTCGCAACGTCGCTGTATACCCTAGCCGACTTCAAATTACGCCCAAACCCTGATTCCGCTTGGTGTTCAAACCGGATCCTGAACCTCTCGGTAAACGTGGCTAGAAGCAGCCAGGCTGCTTCCCTATTGGGTTAGTTCTCCAGCCATGGTGCCAAACTTCCGACAAATATTGGGGATGGCGCCTTCCTGCCCAGACTTCAGCCCTGCCCTATTTGAAACGCGTCCCCCACTCCTAAAACATTTTGCTTGGGAAAAATTGGACTCAGTAATAATATATGCACCTGGATTGAAAACTGGTTAAAGGACAGACAACAGAGGGTTGTCAGAAATGGAGCTTTTTCAGGTTGGGCTAAAATCGTGAGTGGAGTACCTCAGGGATCGGTACTGGGACCCCTGCTTTTTAACTTGTTTATTAATGACCTTGAGGTTGGCATCGAGAGCAAAGTCCCCATCTTTGCTGATGATACTAAATTGTGGAAGGTAATAGAATTAGAGCAGGATGAAATTTTTCTTCAGAAGGACTTGGAGAGACTGGAAACGTGTGCAGGTAAATGGCAGATGAGGTTTAATACAGATAAATGTAAGGTTATGCATTTGGGATGCAAGAATAAAAAGGCGAATTACACATTAAATGGGATATATTGGGGGAATCCTTGATGGAGAAGGATTTAGGAGTGCTTGTAGACAGCAGGCTTAGCAACAGTGCCCAAAGTCATGCAGTAGCTGCAAAGGCAAACAAGATCTTATCTTGCATCAAATGGAGAATGGATGGAAGGGAAGTAAACATAATTATGCCACTTTACAAAGCATTAGTAAGACCACACCTTGAATATGGAGTACAATTTTGGGCACCAATCCTAAGAAAAGTCATTATGGAACTAGAGAGAGTGCAGAGAAGAGCCACCAAATTAATAACGGGGATGGACAAACTAACTTATGAGGAGAGACTAGCTATTTTAGATTTATTTACATTAGAAAAGAGGCGTCCAAGGGGGGATATGATAACTATATACAAATATATTCAGGGGACCATACAAGGAGCTTTCAAAAGAACTATTCATCCCACGGGCAGTACAAAGGACTCAGGGGCATCCCTTAAGGTTGAAGGAAAGGAGATTTCACCAACAACAAAGGAAAGAGTTCTTTACAGTAAGGGCAGTTAAAAAGTGGAATTCATTACCCATGGAGACTGTGATGGCAGATACAATAGATTTCTTCAAAAAAAGGTTGGACATCTTTTTAGATAGGAAAGGTATACAGGGAATTACCAAATAAGTAAACATGGGAAGGATGTTGATCCAGGGATTAATCCGATTGCCAATTCTTGGAGTCAGGAAGGAATTTATTTTTCCCCTTATGAGATATCATTGGATGATATGACACTGGGGTTTTGTTTGCCTTCCTCTGGATCAATAAGTATCGATATGTGATAAAATATCTGTTATCTAAATTTAGCATACTGTAGGTTGAACTTGATGGCCGGAAGTCTTTTTTCAACCTCAACTACTATGTAACTATGTATGTAACTATGTACAGTAACTATGATACATCCCTCCGCAGATAGCGCACCAGTGCTTGAAGCAGCAGTTACTGTATGTGCACCGGGAATCGTTGAAAACCCAGCAAACCCCAGTCTGACTCTCTCCCTGCTTGCCTAAGCTGCCCGCCTGGCATCCCCCGCTAGACCCCCCCTGAAAGGGCGCCGGCTTGTCTGCCACAACCTACTTATTACTTTAATGGACATGTTGCTTGTCTTACATGTGTCTGTTATGTACATGTCTTTTATCATTCCAATGAATTCCCTGGTAATGAGGTCTATCTTGTAAAGCTTACACTGTACAATACACTAGAGGAATGTGTGCTTTTATGGATAAAATCTTCATTGAGTAGATCATAAAAATTAATATGATCTATCTAATTGAGGCTTATCCAGAGCTGCATTAATGGGTATGATTGAATTTGCATATAAAATTAAATCATCATCTCTGTTGTGAACAATCTGTGCAGTCACTTTAAAGAGTTTGAGAAACAGAAGTGTTTTTTGTGTGTTTCCTGTGCTTAGAATCTAAAGTGGCTATTTCATTAATACCTCTTTTGCTTCAGAGATCACTGCCCTCTGCTGGTCTGTCACAGTACATGGTCCAAACAACATTTAATATTTATACATGAAATGCTATGTTGTATTTAAAAATCCTTTTTTTATTTTCTGTTAAACTTTCAATATTCCAGAATTTTCTTTTTTTTAGTGAAAGCGTCATTTAAAAAAAATAAAAAAATGTAACTGTGCACAGTGATGCCAGTGAACAGATACTCAACGCAAAGTTATTTTACAAAAATAGCCCTTTTCAACTATTACAGTTTCTTTACTGGTGTCTGGGGCTGTTTAGTTGTGTTTTAGTGATGTCAGAGGGGATCAGCATGTTAAATTATGTGAAATTTACAATTTAGGATGCCGTATGTCCAAGAAATACAAAGATGGGTCTTAATCCACCCTTATATATTACAATGGATTACGTTACCATGTGTACTGTCCCACAAACTTCCTGCCTTGGTGTCACAACTGACTACTACCTCATCTTCTCTGCTCATGCATACTCCTGTCTATTCCTGTACCAACAGAGCCAAGATACTCTTCTTCCTTCAACAATTTCCTTTGTCTGTAGCACCATTGTATAAAAGTCTCTACTTTCTTGTTCAATTTATGTTTTTATTTTGTACAGCACTGAGAACATCTGCAGCACAACCCATCATATAAGAACAATCATTCTATATTTTTAAGTTATTTATGTTCTTTTTTTCTGTTACAAAAAGGTATAAACACGAGTCGTTTCTCTCACCCTATTATCATCTTAAGTACAAAAGTGCTCTGTCAAAGCAGAACTATGTTTGATGTAATAAAATGAGAATGTCCCTGATTCTTTCTGCCAAGGAATAATTTACTGGTCCTGGTACTGTGTTTATTTTTTGAAATGTAGGTTTCTATGTAATATTAGAACATCATTAGGAATTCCAGCTAGGAAAAATGCTGATTGCATGGTTAGTGAAGATGATACCCTGCAGATAAGAAACCAGGCATTTATATGAAGTACTTTATACTTGAGGTTATATAGCAGACGGTGTAAACGTAATTCATCCTATTCTATTCACAACAAAATCACGAACTGTTTCAAATAAAAACAATTAATTACATGCTTTATTCCACACCTTAAAATCAGAGCACATGGACTTTTCTTTCAGGGATTGTCAAAATGTTTTAAAAGAAGCAGAGTATAAGCAATCCATCAGCTATTCTCAAATCATGGGGCATAGGCAGGACTTGCCCATTGCTGGGCACCTGATAAAGCCAGTGGACTAACTAGGATACAAGGAAGTAGATAAGACTCTTCCTTTCCCTCCCCACTCCTGTAATCACTTACCAGGAAGAATGAGATAAAATCAAGGCCATGATTCCCGTTGTTAGGCTGAGTCCCCGCTGGAGCTGAGCGCGCTCATGCTTGGACAGCGCTCCAAGCATGAGCGCCGGTTGTCCTGCATGTACGCGCGTGAGGAGGGGGGGCATTGCGGGTAGTTGAGCGCGCGGTAAAGTGGCTGCGTCCCCGCTAGCTGAGCTAGCGCTGAGCTAGCGGCGCTTACTTACATATACAGATATATGTAAGTCCCTGCTCACGCTGTGCACGTGCGCTGGTGCGCAGGCACACACGCTCACCCGTGCTCAGGTAAACAAAAAAAAATTACTTTCCAGCGCGCTCAACTACCCGCAATGCCCCCCCCCCCCCCCCCCCGCGCGCCAGCAGGGACTCAGCCTTACTCTGTCGCAATTAATTTTGGGAAGCAACTTTCCCAAGGCTTGGCGGCAATTAGAAGATAGATGCCAATAACCTGCAAAACTGGGAAAGTTGTAGTGCCTCAAACTTCACTGGAGGCAGTGAAGCTTTCCCTCAGGCCCTGCTTTAGCCATGCCACTAAATGTCTGAAATTGAATAAACACCATATATAGCTTTCGGATTTATTTAATTCAAGAACATGCATAGAGCTCGTTCAAGATCGAAGTACAACATGACCATGGGCAAAATCCAGCTAAACTTTTATTCTGTTCATACTAAATTTACAGCCACCTCCTTTAGCTGAAAGCTGCCTATCCACACACCACTAGTTATTTTCATACAGTGCAGACCGTGTACAAAAGAAAACAGAACACGGTTTGATTCCAGAGGAGATAAAGTACATTTGTCAAACGTTACATTGGGCTTGCGTTATCAATAATAAATCATTTAGGTAATATTAATTATTAATAATTCCCTCTAGAGCTACTTTTTTTTTCTATAGTTTACATGTTCTTTTTCAATTGGGAAGAATTAGGTATTTTTATCGCTACATCACAAAGCCGTTTGTTACCATGTGACCTCACAAATCAGGTGTTGCTCTTTTACCTCTTTTGCTGTATTCTCTCCCACGTGAAGTTTCTACATTCCCATTCAGTTACAGCACAGTGATAGCACAGATTGTATTGTATTGTACAGTATGTCTTTATTTATATATCCCCAAAAGTGTACTCAGCGCTTCACAAAGAATAAGTACAGGGAATTATAATAATACAGTAGGTGCAGCAAAATCAGACAATAGGAAAGGAAATCTGTGCCCCGAAGAGCTTACAATCTAAGGTTTGAGGGGAACTTACAGAGACAACAGGTGAGTGAATAAGTGCTGTAGATGGCTGTGCTTGGCCACAATGGGTGGTAGGAGTGATTGGGTGTGGGACAATAGCCATGAGTGCAGGCTATTGGGTTTCTTGATTTGTGGGGCAAGTTTTAAGGTTAGTCGGTATTAAATGAAAAGGTTGACACAATTTGCATGGGAGGAGATGGCAGTGAGGCATGAATGAGAGCACGTTTGTATGTGGCAGACGATACTGCAAGTAGACACGTTCTCGTGCGATTTGCAAATGACTACAATGGATAGTATCAAAATCGCGTGATTATGCATGTTACCATGTAATCATGGATACAATCATTTCTGCTACATCTGTATGTATCCAGAATCTTTCTGCCTAGTGTGTGTGTATTACTAGTTACATAGGAACTACTGTATAAGATTATGGATTGAACATTAATACTAAACTGTTGAAATGAAGTTGAAAAAAAATATTCTTCATGAGAGAATTGGATGCAGGTATTGCCAAAGTGACTAGTGTGAAACAGCTGTTGAATTCACCTATAAATATTAAATATTTAAGGCTTTCCATAAAATCACCTGTCAACATTGAGCTGTACTCGAGAACCATGAATACATCTTGTATGTATATGAGCCTCCACATATGCAACAGCCAGCTTTTATGAATTAGAAATGTCAAGGGAATGACAGGAAACTGCAGTGCTGAAAATATGTCATTAATTCATCATAACAGCTAGCAGAATGTTGTTTATGGTGCGTTAGTGTCCCCTAGTGGTCGTAACATAAAATATTTATTTTACTATATTGACCACATTATCTGTAAAATATATATTCCAATAAAATTCTGACAAAGCAACCTTATGGGGGAATATTTCAAATTATTTCCTCTTGTGTTCTATCTCCGATGGTTTATACAGGTTTGTAATTCATGCATTTTTCTATTTCAAGTTAATTTTTTCCTTAATAAAACGCACTACCACGTATGTCCTTAAGCACTATCCCTGCTCTCATTTTCAACCTAAAAATTGTTTGTTATTTTAGCTCTCTACATTTGTGTTTGTTTCTGAATCAATGGCTTCAAATATACAGTATTTATTTGGCTCTTTCATGTCAGTAATGTGATTTGTATTCTTTTGCATATACAGTAAGAATTAGTCTTCAAGTTAAGCAACTATTTTTGCTCAGTCGATGTTAATTCATCCTTGTCACAAAAGGCCATAATGCATATTACAGTACATTCACTTGAAATGCCCAGGTCTTCTGACATAACAATGGAAATTTTTTAGGTTTGCCATGGGTGCGGTTTTCAACCGGACAGACATAATTTGCCCCTCTGTACAGTAAAAAATTAGAGGTAATACCGAACATGTATGTGTCCGGTATTCTCCTTCTCTGAACGGGCAGCGAGAGTGCTAGGGTCCCCGCTCCTACCTCTGATTCAGGAGCAGAAAGTGTGAGTCTCCTGCAGGCTGCAGCATCTGGCAACCAGGGCAACGGGCGGCATCATCTCCCTCCCCCCCCCCCCCCCCCCAGCCAAGGAGAAGACAGACCAATGGAAGGGTTCCTCATTATTAAGCAGTGTGCACAGCTCCCCCATATGCATGCCGGGAAACGTATTTTCCTTCCAGCTTTACATGTGGGAGAGGAGAGAAGAGCTCCATTGTGTCCCTGTCTGCTAGGAGGTCCACAGGTAAGATATCAGGAGGGGGAGGGGAGAGGATGAGGGAGGAATGGAAGAGGAAGAAGGGGAGGAGGGAGGGGGGTGGTGAGGGAGGAAGAGGGAGGGATGGTGGTGAGGGAGGAGGATGGAGGGGGGTGGTGGTGAGGGAGGAGGAGGGAGGGGGTGGTGCTGAGGTAGGTGGTGGTGAGGGAGTAGGTGGGAGGGGGGTGGTGGTGAGGGTGGGTGGAGGTGAAAGAGGAGGAGGGGTGGAGGAGGGGGGTTGTGTGAGAGGAGGAGGTGGGTGGTGGTGAGAGGAGGATGAGATGGGGAGGTTGCAACAATCTTGGTGGTAGTGGGAAAGAAGCATTAAGAGCAGTATAGCTCGCTGTGTATGACTACAGGTATGTTATTTATAAATTATCTGACCGTTATGTCCAGTGTCAGATTTCCCATTAGGCACGAGCCTAAGGCGGCAACATTTTGGAGCGGCAAAAATGTCGGTCCCCATTAGCATTTGCCACGCTCTCGGGCCAACCGGAGCTAATGGGAAAGCACTTGCTTACCTGTGCCGGCCGCCTCCGTTCTGCCGCCCCGCTTCTGCTACAAAATCGAGCATCAAATGACGACACGGACGTCACACGGCGCCGTGACGACAGCGGCGTCATTTGACACTGGATTGGGGAGGAGAAGCAGGGCGGCAGACACAGGCTGCCGGCACAGGCAAGTGCTTAAGGGCGACGTATTTGGAAATCCACCGCTGTTTATATAATTTGTTTTCTAAATTTCACTCCACGTATGCACCAATTTGCACTATTTCATATTCTATTTCGTAAAAAATGCTGGAAGAGTGCTCAATCCCCAAACCCCTCTCAAAAAATGTTACGAAATAGAATATGAAAATGTGCAAATTGAGGCATACATGGAGTGACATAATGACATAATAATAAAGAATTACATAATGGTCTGAGAATTTATAAATAACATACCTCCCAACCCATTTTTCGAGCGCGCCGCATTTTTCACCATTGTGTCCAGTATTTTTGGACAGGCCACCTGGCAACCCTAAGCACTATTCGGTAAATATAGCCAAAGTCCTTCATTCTAAAATCCTCCAGTAGGTTACTTGTGTAAACGGAGGAAATGTTCAACAATGTAACTTTCTAGATACTTCAATGCTTAAATCAGAAATGACACCTAAAATGTGGGAATCTCTGATTAGCAATTAGGAATTCTACATATACATATACACATATATATACATATACACATATATAAACATATATAAATAAATAAATAAATAAAAACAGTACTGTAAGTAAGCGCAGTGTGTGTTATTTCTAATTCTGCACAGGTGTTTTGTCCTAAATTTGGAAACTCAAGGGAGGTGCCCCGACATCTGGGGACTGCACGGTTCTGCAGATTTTTTTTGTGTGACAATTTTGACTCACAAAAGCGGCAAATATGGTGGACTACAAACCTGGATGCTGGGGTCATTAACAGAAAGCCACATCATCATATTCACCAAAGAGAGTCCTGACCTGGCAGCCTATTGCTTCCTATTCACCCGGTGGACCCTTGGTCCCCCCGCCCCCTGTGCTTCTGCTCCTGAATGGAGAGGGAGGGGGGGGGGCGGAGATCAGGGCACATCCGATCCGCTCCGGGAAACCAACTGGTTAGGTCGAAATAATATTAAAATATATAACACACACAACGTTTTAATAGTAGCAGTAGTAACCCTGTTCCTCAGCTAAAGAGAGTAGGATGCCAGGAGACACCTCTGGTGGACAGCTGCAACAATTAAATCTACAGACAGCTAATGCAGACCTTGATTTATTCATCAATCTGGTCGATTCCTCGATATAAAAGCTCTTGCACATTGGACTTTTTAATCCATACTGTGTATGTAAAAAAAAAACTGCTCTCTAAAAAGAACATTGCTGCCTGTTTGAAGTTGGCCAAAGAACACAAATCGATGATCCACAAGACTTCTGGAACAATGTTCTTTGGACAGATGAGTCAAAGGTAGAACTTTTTCGCCTCAAATGAGAAAAGTTATGTTTGGCGAAAAAAGCAAACACTGCTTTCGAACAGAAGATTCACATTCCAACCGTCAAGCATGGTGGTGGTGGTAGTGATGGTTTGGGGCTGCTTTGCTGCCTCAGAACCTGGACGGCTTATCATCATTGACACAACCATGAATTCTGCATTCTATCAGAGGATTATAGAGGAGAATGTCAAGCCATCCATGTGTGAGCTGAAGCGGAAGCGAAAGTGGGTCATGCAGCAAGACAATGGGTCTAAACATACAAGCAGATCCACAAAACAATGGCTGCAAAAGAAATCCCGTGTTTTAGAATGAATTAGTCAAAGTCCGGACCTAAACCCCATCTAAATGTTGTGGCAGGACCTAAAGCGAGCCACCCATGCAAGGAACCCTCAAATGTCACTAAATTGAAGCAATTTTGTAAGGAGGAATGGGCCAAAATTCCTCAAAACCGATGTGAGAGACTGACCAGCAGTTACAGGAAATGCTTAGTTGAAGTTATTGCTGCTCAAGGTGGCGCCACCAGGTACTGAATCTAAAGGTTTACATAATTTTTCACACATGGATATTGAATGTTGAATCATTTGTGGATAAATAAATGTTTTTGTATCATTTGTTTGATCAGGTTATCTTCATCAATTATTAGAACTTAGATTAAGATCTAATAACATTTTAAGTTTGAAATATATGAAAATCCTAAGGAGTTCACATACTTTTTCTTTCTACTGTATACCCTACTGGTAAGTCAGCACCGTACAATCACTTTGGTACTACACATTTTTAATAACGGTTGTTGCTACTACTACTGTATTTAAATGTACATAGGTTTTGTTTTTTTTTTAATGATTATTATTATTATTATAGGTAATTAAATAAAAAATTGTTTTATTACTAGTAATAAACTTAGTGCTTAGTCGACAACCTTCATTTATGAACAAAGAATATTGTGGTCCCTGCTGGAGAAATGGAGGAACAAATTATCCCCTTGTCTAAAATATCTAATATATTCTGAAAATGCCTGTAGCTCAGACTCGGCAAGTAATTTAATTCAGCACAAGGTTAAGTCTCCGAATGCAGATCAGTAAATCAGGCGAGGAGACAAAATATTTGCTTTCTTTTCATCAATAGTTAGCAATGTCTTAATACATATTAGGAAGTCTAAGTTGTTTGCCATGAGGTCTCACGATCTGATACTTCACTCACATGGGAAACATTAGTGAACAGAACTGGCGGGTGAAAACAAAATACATACAATATTATAATATAAATCATATATACACTAATATATATATTATATATATCATAATATACATATCAATATATATATACATATATATATATATATATATAATATAATAATATATATATATATGAATATATATATATATATATATATACACACAGTTAGGTCCAGAAATATTGGACACTGATAAAAGTTTTGTTATTTTGGCTGCTGTACCAAAATTAATTCAGTTACACTTACAATATGAATATGGGGTTAAAGTGCAGTCTATCAGCTTTAATTTGAGGGTATTCACATCCAAATTGGAGGAAGGGTTTAGGAATTACATCTCTTTAATATGTAGCTCCCTCTTTTTCAAGGGACCAAAAGTAATTGGACAATTGACTCAAAAGCTGTTTTATGTACAGGTGTGGGCTATTCCTTCGTTATTTCATCATCAACTAAGCAGGTAAAAGGTCTGGAGTTGATTCCAGGTGTGGCATTCGCATTTGGAAGCTGTTGCTGTGAATCCACAACATGCGGTCAAAGGAGCTCTCAATGCAAGTGAAACAGGGCATCCGTAGGCTGCAAAAAAAAGAAAATCCATCAGAGAGATAGCAGAAACATTAGGAGTGGCCAAATCAACAGTTTGGTACATTGTGAGAAAAAAAGAACGCACTGGTGAGCTCTGCAACACAAAAAGGACTGGACATCCACGGTAGACAACAGTGGTGGATGATCGTAGGATCCTTTCATGGTAAAGAAAAACCCCTTCACAACATCCAGCCAAGTGAAGAACACTCTCCTAGAGGTAGGCATATCATTATCCAAGTCTACCATAAAGAGAAGACTTCAGGAGAGAAAATACAGAGGGTTCACCACTGGGTGCAAACTATTCATAAGCCTCAAGAATAGAAAGGCCAGATTAGACTTTGCTAAACAATATCTAAAAAAGATAGCCCAGTTCTGGAACAGCATTCTTTGGACAGATGAAACCAAGATCAACCTGTACCAGAATGATGGGAAGAAAAAAGTATGGAGAAGGCTTGGAACGGCTCATGATCCGAAGCATACCACATCATCTGTAAAACACGAGGCGGCCCGACAGTGCAGGGCACTGCCATGTTGTACTTCGCTCATGCGCAGTGCAGAAGGAGATGCGGCGGCAATCAGAGGCATTGCGCATGCGCAGTGATCGCGCGCGCCGCACTAGCCTACCAGGGAAGGCTCTTGGAAGGGACTACATGTCCCATGAGCCCAGGAGCGCACCACATGACGCCAGGGAGCCAATAGGGCTGTAGTATCTCCCTGCTCTCAGGGTTTGATACATTTCGCGCGCGGATCCCACGTTAGTCAGGACAAGGAAGAGCTAGGGGTAGGAGGTGAGTGCAGGGGGCTGTGACCAACTGCATTAGGCCAGCAGCCCCCTGGGCCCCAGTTAGGTCCTGAGCCACATTGATAGCTTGTTGTGCTATAGGGACAGGCCCTAGGTAGGGACTCTGCCTCATTATCTGTTTGGTAGTAAGGGACACAGTGCTAAGCAGTGCAGCCCTGCGAGGTGGGTTCTGGGCTCAGAATGCCACCAAAAGACACAGAGACTTAAGGTGATATTATCCACGCCGGAATTCACCCCACGCGGTGGCGGATGACGACGTCGGACCGGACGGAATCCCTGTCGTAGTCTGCGGAACCCGGGGTCGGAGCCCCGGGCAGGTATCATTCTACAAGTGCACCAACACTGTACAGCAACGCAAGAAGCACGCCTAAAGGGTGGGGGTGGGGGTATCACTTGGGGACACTTACGTGGTAGAGTGGCCAAGGGCCCTGTATAGTACAGTTGGACACAGTGTAGGGGTACACGGTGGTTGGGAAGGATAATACTTTCAACGAGAGCAAGTATTGTGTGATTCATATAGAGTATAAGTATACTTATGTGCTTGTGTTCAGTAAAGGCCATTCTGTTTATACCAGTGAGTGTTATTGTGTTAGGTCCTGAGAGGGACTCCTCCCGCTCCGTCGGGATCCCTCCCAGGTGGAGGCGTTGCACCACGAGATATTGTGATATATATATGTACCCCAGGCTCTCCATGCAGAGGCTTAGGCTCCTGATGGCCACACAGGTAAATGAGCACCAGTAGCGTCTGTATTCACAGGGAATACCCGTTTATATATATATATATATATATATATATATATATATAGTCACAAGGAGCTGACACTGGGAATTGAACAATATTCCCCTTGGTGTCGCTCCTCCTCCTAAAAATGAGTACTTCAGTTTTAGGCAATACCCTTTTTTATTTGGACTAACAATTGATATTATAAGACAAGCTTTCGAGCTTTCCACACTCTTCCTCAGGTCAGCAATACTGGTTTAAATAAGATTCTATGGAGCCTATTCTAGTAGCTCCGAAGTTGTCATTGCCAAACATGCGGTCTGGCATGTTCAGACGTAGCGGAATGAAATATGAGAGAAAAAAAAAAATGGTTCTCTATTGACTGCTTCTTTAAACCGCGTCTAAAGAAAAAAAAAGTGACAAACCGCACGGTTTAACAGCCAAAACACCCAGGTTGTACTTGCTTTAGACGTGGAATGACCAGAGGTGGTGCTAACTCCATCCCCAGTCTGACTTATGGGTTTTTCGCTCTCAGACAAACCCATATTTGAGGCTATAGATGTAATTTGCAATACCAATCTCGACACTCTTTAGGTGGTGCTAAAATAAAGAACCTGAGTATCTTAGAAGCAATTTGCATTACTAAGCTATGAGAATAGCAGTTGTTGGCAAAAAATGCAAGTTTTACCTTTCTTTGACAAACCGATCGGATTGACAGAGCAAGAGTGACAACACATCTAAAAAAGCACTTTACACGCAATTTTGACATACGGTAACGGCTTACAGAATAGCAAAGTTTATCAATACTCTAAAGTGCACATCAGACATGTTAAGTCACATTTTGGAGCTACTAGAATAGGCCCCTACGAGAGATGCACAAATCCAGATACAGTAACAATCTGAGACACCAGGTGTAGGATTCATGGCAGAAGGGATTATATATTTGGTAGATGGTAGATTTTAAACAAGGGAGTGTCTTATGCCAACCAGACATATGAAATGAATATGAAATCTTATATTATCCACTCAAGACCCTGAGAGAGCCCAAATATATGGTGATGTACGTCTGACTGAACCTTGCACGCTTTGAAGAGTGATTTAAATTTTTGGATACTTTTTGCTACAACAGGTTTTTGTGTTCTAATTTTCTTTCTCCCTGGTGATGGTAGCTATTAAAGATATATATACATACATATTATATATACATATTATATATATATATATATATATATATATATATATATATATATTTTGTGACTGATTGAGGGTAAATATTATGCATTGGAGGAGTCCTGTGGGGAGATAAAAGTTGTCAGCTGGATAGCGGTGTATATTAACGCTTGTCACAAACAAGTCATGTGCTCACAGGTGTGCAGTTCAAAGTCACACGACTCCACACTCAATGTTAAAGGATCATACTGCTGCACATCCAGGAATGTGGTATAAATGATTCAATGCAACAAATGTGAACAATGATGCAACATTTGTGAAACCAGCAAAAAAATTAAAACAGAAGCACCTATACAGACTTACAATAATACACCATGAAGAAGGAAGATACTGCCCTCCAGTGGGACATCACTTCTCGCAGCCAGAGCATTCCATAAAGCAGGGGGGCGCAAACTTTTTTCCCTGCGCCCCCCTGCCGGCTGTCCCCTCACTCCCGCGACCCCCCCAACCCCAACTTACCCTAGCACCGGCGTAATGACGTCACGTTGCCATAGCAACGTGACGTCACATGACCTTGCAGCGTCATTTTGACGCCGCGTTGCCATGGCGACGCCGGGAGGAAGCCACCGGAGCCACGGGTAAGTATGGTTTACAGAGGCCCTGCAGCTCCCCCGGCACTTAATTTAAGTGCCTTCGGGAAGCGCGCGGGGCCTCTGTAAACCCCGCGCCCCCCGTCGGCAGTCTCGCGCCCCCCCTGGGGGTCGCGCCCCACAGATTGCGCACCGCTGCCATAAAGGACTTAAATAATCCAAATCCTCAAATGGAATGTTTAAAAGCACTTAAGAACAGAAAATATTTGAACTCAAAATGATGATGCTCTTTGACACTAAAAGAAAGACTTAGTACTGATATGGGGTTTCTAACACACCATCAGAATTTTGTGTAATGTTTCTCCCTGACGTTCTGTTAATGTTAAATCTTAAACTGCGCCCCACCCCTTTCAAACTACTGATAGATGGATGGTTCTTCATGCTGTAACATTTCTCACTATCCGTTTCATCCATTTATTGCCCTGTTTATTTACCATCTCTTCTTGCCATGAATCCTACATATCCGCCTTAGATCGATATCTGGAATTTTACAAACTGGTGGAATCTTTTGTAAACCAGTATTGCTGACCTGAGGAAGAGTGTGGATTTCTCAAAAGCTTGTCATATAGTATCAATTGTTAGTCCAATTAAAAAAAGGTATCACCCAATACTGAAGTACTCATTTACTCTGCACCAAGTCATTTATGCAATGATCTGGCTATAAGAAGTGATGTCACGCTGGACTTTAGAATTTTCCTGCTTCATGGTGTTATTGTGTGTCTGTGTAGGTTCACACTAAGTTTTTGTCTGGTGTCACCAATGTAACAGCTTTGGTCATATTTGCTGAGTCTTCCTAGACATCCTGCTCCCAGCCACAGTTCCTTTCTCTGTCCACCGGGTGTGCTGCTGTTTTCGGTCTGCTCTGGGGTTCCTCTGTCCCTTTGTTGCTCCAGTCCTCTGTCCTTATAGTTTCCTGTTTCCTGTTCCTCCTTTGCCTTTGCTTTGTGTTGTGTTTCCTGACATGCTTGAGCTTGTTCCTGTATCTGTTCCGTAATAAAGGCCCTTGCTATTGAACTAGATTGCCCCTGTCTGTTTCCTGCTAGCAAGTCCCAGTCATGTTCCTGCTCCCTAGTCTAAGTCCCTGCTCCCCATCCCTGCTCTTGCCTTTCCGTTGCCAACCCTGCTTGGGACCCCCGACGATCCCTGCTTGCTGCCTGCCACCGACCTCAGCCTGTGACCCCAAAAATACACGCTCCCTGCTGTTCCAGCCACCGCGGTCCTACCTGCTCCAGGAGTCTCCCATGACAAATATTGAATGTTCTATGTTTGTGACGGCCTGCAAGATCTTGGCATATATTTTTACAGCGTGTGATGTTGCATTCTCAGCGTCCTTAAATTCGTTATGAAGTTTTCTGTGGATTAACTTCTGTTTGAGGTTTGGCGGTTGCCGGAACACACGGAAGAAAATCTAAAACAATTTCACAACTCCAATTAATTCCATCCATCAAGCTGAAAATAGTTTAGGCTAACCTAGTGAACTTTCTGGATACAACAGTAACATTGAAGAATGGCAAACTTCCATACACACATCTGTACACAAAAAAACCACAGACGGATGTAGTTACCTCAAACTCCAGCTTCAAAACAACACTTAATCTACAGCCAGCTATACGATATCACTGCATATGTTCTGACACTAAAAACAGAAACCAACATCTCACAACCCTGACTGAATCAATCAGACAGAAGGGATACAAGCCAAAGACTATTGCCAAATCACATCTGCACTAAAAGCCCAACGAGAACGCCTGCTCTAATACAAAAAGAAAAACAACCACACAGAGACCACTAGTGGCCACATACAACTCTGCCCTAGAGGGAATGCGAAAAAAAATCAAAGATCTGCAACCCATGCTGACAGAGGACGACATATTGAAAGACATCTTCCCCAAATCTCCCATCCTTGCATACTGGCAACCGCCAAACCTCAGTGTCTGTCTCCCTCTGTCCCTCTCCTATTTTCCCTGATTTAATGGCATTTAGGTAGAATTACATGAGTAGATTCACCAAGTATGCAAAACTAACCGTTCCATTTTCCTACTCTGCTAGATCCTGTATAATCTGGCTTCTGCACTAATCACTCAATTGACACAGCCCTACCAAAATCACTAATGACCTCCATGCTGCTTAAGACCAAGGTAATTATACCCTGTTTATATTACTCAACCTCTCTGCAGTATTTGATACTGTGGACCACCCTCCTTCACATTCTCCATACTCTTCGTATCTGTAAAGAAGCTCCATCCTGGATTTCCTCTTACCTCAACCACCATACTTTGTGTCTCATTCGACAACACCTCATCCTTTTGTCAATCTCTCTGTAGGCGTACCACATGGGTCTGTACTGGGACCACCTCTTTACACACTCTAGGTGACCTACAAGGATATAATAATCTAATATTAAACTAACCTTCAGGTGGGTAATTTAATTCTTGTACTCGTTAGTATCTGTGGCTTCTAGTTTAGGTTCTAACCTGGTCACGTACAGTACAAGAAGGCCTAATGTTTTGCTTTCACTGCTTACAGTTTCCATGTTGGTTTAGTTATTGTAGAGTATTGTCAGCTCCTCCTGTTTTTGTCTTGGTAAAATATCCAAAAAACATTTCCATTTGGATATAGAGAATATATTTTTCTGCTTTTGGTTTCTTTATTAATGCTGGCCTCTATCTTGTCCATGGTTCACATTTTACATTGAGGGGAGTGAATTAACTCCAGCGAAGGTTGTTCCAGAGAGATCTATGTTAGTATTATCGCCTATCTTGCTGCCAGTAATATAATTTATGTTGGACGTAGGATCTATTTCCTAATTCTGGACTTTATTGCCCAGTGGTCAATGTTGGCAAATACTATGGGTAGTGGGTGTTTTTCCCATGAGAATCCTACAAGGACTTATCAACTACAATTGGCACGACCCTAAAAACCACAAAATCCAGATACAACTCAAGTCACTTAACCTAACGCAACTAATTTCCCAACCCACACGGACAAATCTGAAATCTCACAACCATTCCTTGCTGGACTGGATCTCTCCTCAAATCCCAGCAGAATCCAATCATCTGGCATCCTTCCTGACATTTTCAGTGACCATGCAATAGTGTACAGGCATACCCCGCATTAACGTACGCAATGGGACCGGAGCATGTATGTAAAGCGAAAATGTACTTAAAGTGAAGCACTACCTTTTTCCCACTTATTGATGCATGCACTGTACTGCAATCGTCATATACGTGCATAACTGATGTAAATAACGCGTTTGTAACAGGCTCTATAGTCTCCCCGCTTGCGTACAGCTTCGGTATAGGTAGGGAGCCGGTATTGTTGTTCAGGACGTTCTGACTGACGCATGCGTGAGTTGCCGTTTGCCTATTGAGCTAGATGTACTTACT
Organism: Ascaphus truei; assembly: GCA_036426205.1. Lineage (NCBI taxonomy): Eukaryota > Metazoa > Chordata > Amphibia > Anura > Ascaphidae > Ascaphus > Ascaphus truei. The sequence continues at coordinate 59,404 of WSYH01003440.1, forward strand.
CGCGAGTGTACTTAAAGTGAGTGTACTTAAACCGGGGTATGCCTGTACTGTGTAAGGAAAATTAAACCACCACAATGAAGCCCCAAAGTTCTCCTCACTAGAACAGGTGTGAGCAAACTTTTTAGGCCGAGCCCCCCTTTTCATCCATGAAATTTCTCGGGCCCCCCCTGCCTGAAGTAATCAAAATCACATTGGAAAAAAAAAACCTTTATTAAACGGTATACAATGTAAATACAAATATGTCTAAATACTTACATATTTCAACAGCTCGCGCTTGCATAATTAGGCTGCGTCTACGCTGCCGCTGAGAGCGGTTACATCACCAACTCTCCAAGCATGAGCACAGGGTGTCCTGCATAAATTTGCAAGCACCAGTGGGGGGGTATGGAACAGGGCTATTTTTTGTGTGTGGCTGTGTGTGTTTGTGTGTGTATTGACTGCTGCTGAGCGCGCTTCAAAGTCAATTTTGTTTGTCTCCCCAAGCACCAAGCTTGGGAGAGCGTACGTGCACAAAGGCAATCCTTTTGGGGGGACATTCATCCACCTCTTTGCTGCCTCCTTTCCCTCTCTCCCCTCTCTTTTTTTATTTCCTTCCCTTTTTTCCTTCTCCCATTTGCCTTTTTATTCTCCCTGCTCTTTGACTTGTTGTCCCCAGTGTTATCCACACTCCTACCTACAGTATTATGTATTATTTATTTATTTCCATTTTCAATGTTGTGTTTTCACTTTTTTTTAAATTATTATTTCTGTACATTCATAGTACGATTGATATAGTGGCAGCCTACCCTTTCACTTGCAGAGGATCGCAGCGAAGCAGGTTGCCAGCAGAGGAGGGCAGGACCACAGCGCTATTGCAGGGCAGACACCAGAAGGAGGGGCGTTTGACATCACAGCGCTGGGGTGTGCTCCTCCCTGTACCGCCAAAGCCCCCGCGCATGCGCACACACACTATCATGAGGCCGCCACCTGCACTATCCTGTTTCGCCCACATCTTCTTCGGCTGCCCACCCGCGCACATTTTGTTTGCCGCCCGCACACAGCTTTTTCGCCCTCCCGCACACAGCATCTGCCGGCCCGTGCACACGCCACATGCGCCCCCCTAGATAATCTTGTGCCTCCCAGTATGTGCACCGCTGCATTCAATCACAACGCTCACACACAATCACAATACAGACACAGCACACACACACCACACTCAATCATAACCAACACACACAATCACAACACACATAGACACAACACACACAACAACATACAATCATAACAGTCACACACTTTCACCTGCGGGGGGGGATAACAAGCATGCTCCGGTCACCCGTGTGCTACTGCAAACAGACAGGAGGAGGAGGGGTTGTCTGTGTGCAGAGAGAAGCCCCGCCCCGCAGCAAGCCACAATACAGAGAAGCAGCAGCAAGGAGATTGAGCTTCTTGGCCACCCGTGCACAGCATCTGCCCGCCCCCAGGTTTCGTTACACGTTGCCAGCGCCCCCCATAAATCTTGCACCCCCCCAAGGGGGCGCGACCCCCAGTTTGCGCACCGCTGCACTAGAACATTTTGAAACTTTACCCAACAACAGTTTCTGGATGACTTTACCAACTGCCCTTGGTACAGAATCGATTTAATTCCCGACCCTGATTCTGCGCTCGACTATTTCCAACCAGAGTTCTTAAAACTCTGTGATACCCATGCTCCACTACGCAGAATAAGAGTACGGGGGGCCCACCTTCCGTGGGTTACAACTGACCTTATAGCATTCTACCATTTCAGGGATGCCTTGTGGAAAAGCTACAAAGTAACTGGCACTACCAAGGATCTCAATCACTACAGATGCCTGCGGAATATGTGCACAAGGTAAACAAGAAATGCAAAAGCACAATATTACTCTGACAATCTTCACAAGAATACATCAAACCCAGCTAACTTATGGAAGGTTATCAACAATATATTCCAGCCTTCTAACCATCAACAACCAAGAAATATCACCAAGCAGGATAATACTCTGACAAATACCACTGACATTGCATTCAATGATTACTTTGTGGGGTGTGCTACTAAATTATTAGCGAAACGCAACCCAAACCACAAACATAAACCTCATTCTGAGAGTACCCCTATAGCCCCACCCTCTCCCAACACTGCTCCCAATTTTCAATTTGGCCCAGTATCCGAAGAGGAGATTACAGAAGCGCTCCTCAAATTACAACTAAGCAGCCAATGTGGACCTGACTTACTGCAATCTAAGTTCCTAAGACTTGGTGCCCCAGCCATTACTAAACCAATTGCTTCCATAGTCAACTCTATCCTGTCTGTAGGCCATTTCCCCAAGACCTAGAAAACTGCCAGAGTTGTCCCAATCTTCAAAAGTGGGGACAAAAACACTGTCTCAAACTACAGGCCAATCTCTCTTCTCCCAATACTATCCAAAGTCATGGGAAAATGTGTTCACTCCCAATTAAGCGATTACTATACCAAGACAAATTTCCATAGCCAATTCCAATCTGACTTTTGCCCCAAACACTCCACCGTAACTACCCTGCTAAAAGGTTTGCAATGAAATCCAGTGTGGAATGGAACGGGGTCAACTCACTGGTGCAATATTCCTAGATTTTGCAAAGGCTTTTGATACAGTTAATCATGTTATCTTGCTAAACAAACTCCAGTGCTCGGGAATGGGGAAGCATGCTTTAAACTGGTTTCATTACTACCTATCAGGTAGATCCCAACATGTGTCCATCTCAGGCTCTAACTCCAACCCCTTGGATATCACCTGTGGTGTCCCGCAAGGCTCTGTTCTAGGGCCCCTACTCTTCTCAGTGTTCATCAATGATCTTCCTACAGCTTGCAAGGAAGCTTCAATACACATTTATGCAGATGACACAATATTATATGCACACAGCCATAGCCTCTCCAACCTTGAACACATACTTTAATCTGACTTTTTGAAACCTGAAAATTGGATTTCCCAAAACAAACGTTTTTTAAACAGTGACAAGACTGTAACAATGATATTTGGGACACGTCGTTGTGTCAAAACAAATGCATTGTCGCTGTATATAGTAAGCGCAACGCGACGGAGCGACAGCTTGGTCGCCATCGCTGGAAGTCATCTCAATTTCATTTTTCCAGCGACTGCAGCCTGATGTCAGCGTCGCCTCGCTGGCACTATAAGCCTAGTCTAAGTCTGCTCGTCAGAAAGTGTATCGCACAGCAGATGCTAATGCCAATTATCGACCATGGGGACATAGTATACGGCTCGACACCCCAAACCCACCTTAGCAAACTTGATAACCTCTAAAATTCAATATGCCGGTTTGTTCTCCAATGCAACTACAACACACAACACTGCGAAATGCTCAAAGAACTAGATTGGTCATTACTTGAGACTAGGCGCAAAGTTCATCACTCCTGTTTTGCCTTCAAATACTTTCTGGGCAAGTTACCCGTCTACCTGAACAAGCTCCTCACCCCTACCACATGCAGCACTTATCAGAGATCTGACTCCAAAAGATTGTTCATGGTCCCACGGTTCAGCAAAGTATCCGTCCGCTCCTCCTTTTACCGTGCACCCCAAAACTGGAACAATCTACCCGAGACTATTACAGCCACCACCAGTCTAAGTTCTTTCAATACTAAGGCCGTCTCACATTTTTATCTGGTCTGTAACTGTTACATACTGTACGCCTATAAAATATATTTTCTTTAACTGTGTGTAGCCCTCTTTCCCCCCCCCCTTAAGTGAGATTGAGGTGGGTAGGTGTGTCTGACTACTTATCAGTGTGGTGCTATACCTGTTGGCTCACAGGAGGGCTGAGCTTCCGCCATGGGGAACCTGGGGTATGTACTTACACTCGGTGCAGCGCCTCCACTGATGAGGGATCTCAACGGGGTGAGAGTGTGCCCTCACCAGAACAACCATACAGTAAATACACACCGTGTGAATAAATAGTATTTACTGAGCATAACCTGTAACTCCAATAACACCTCTTTGCATAACATCAAAACAATATATCAATAACAGTGCATCACTCTGAATGCATACCATCCCCCCACCCACATGTCCATCATCACATTCCCCGCAGTCTCTTGAGTGTCCCCAACAATAAAGACCAGTGTGAGTGTGAGGGATAGCGCTTCCCTGTGTTGGGGCCCGGTGGTGCACTTAATATATACTACCTCCCTGACCAGTCCTGGTCAGGAAAATCCTTGGAACTCAGCAGCACCGCACAGTGATCCCACGGCGTGCTGCGCTGCTCTCTGCAGGAATGGATGCACACGCTGCATCCACAGGAAAGGAATCTCCAGCCGGAATGCTCCTTTAACACAGTCTCTGAACACGCTGTCAGACAGTCAGAGGCCGTCAGACAGCATCCCTCTTGCTGCTCTAAATATGGTGAAGGAGTCCCTGTCCTAAGGCCAACCCTATATCATACAGCTTCCTCTGGTGTCATAGGGGACTAACTGGGCCCTGGGGTATACCTCTACCCTAGTCCCTGCATGCAGAATAACTCTCCCTGTAACTTCTGTCTGATCCCAGACTCTGGCAGCTCACCACGTGCAACTGGCACTGGTGATATACACACACTGAACAACTAGCTCCTAACTCACTTATCCTAACGCGCCTGCAGCCGACACACAGCTCTCAGTCAGCCGGCAGACAGTAACACACGCTGCACACACACTGCACTCAGTCAGGCAGCGTCACATGCAACACTCCACACAGCAACCTGGAACCCTAACACTAACACTAACAGATACGCACTGCAAACTTCTGGAACGCGTACAGCAACTTGCTGCACACTAGCACTATGCCTTCTTGTCAGGCCTCACAGCACTGCCAGCCGTGATCCTGACAAGACAGCACACAGACACGCACTAAGGGCAGCGTCCCTATCTGGGCCGTCCCTCAACACTTACCCACTAACCTGGTGGGGAGTTGGGGCCTTACTTGGGATGTGGGGACCTTACTCGATGCAGGAGCTGCATATGCTCTCTGCACCCTTCCTTCCCTCACAGCTCCCCAGCTCCAACTGACAAACGTGCTCAAGCCCAAACAATGTATCCACTTTGCCTGCCTGGCCTTCCTAAGCCCTATTGGCTCCCTGGTGTCACATGGGGCATACAGAGACTCATGAGACTCGTAGTCCCTGCTCAGAGCCTTCCCTGATAGGCTAGGGGTTCGCGGGCTTTCCTTACCCTCCACTGCGCGTGTGCAATCTTTCCCGGGCTTTCTCTCTTCTCCCTGAGCTGTCCCTATGCTCGCGCGAGCTATCCCTAGCTCTGGGGCTTTCCCTGCGCCTACGCGTCCACTGCGCATGCGCGAGACAGTCCTCAATGGCGGCGCCCTGCTCTGCGGCCGCCGGGACCTTAGAGACGCGACCGCGGCCTTAGCAACGGCCCGATCGCGTCCCCGGCAACCGGCCGCAGGCAGGGGAAGCCGCGCTGCTCCCTGCTCCAGCCCCCACCCTTGGAAGCAGCCGTCGGGTCTTTCGGCACCCGCGATCGAGCTGCCCAAGGGGAGGGGGGTCTCAAGGAGCTGCGGGAGCTCCAGGCTACACTCTCCCCCTGGTGGAAAATCCAACGTCCTCGCTTGGAGAACGCCATACCCTGACATAAGGTTTATACAATTAAAATGCATGGCACAGAACATACAACACGTGTCGAATTTACCCTTCAGGTTACATTGCACTTCACACCAAACTATACCCGAGACTAGCTGAGACCATTTGTGGGGAGCCCCTAATTGAACATGTGGGGGTACCTCACTTTTGCGTCCGTGAGCCTCCCCTAGAAAAATTTCTTGGAGAGCACACTCTAAAGCGACAGTTACTGGCTCTTCGCTACTTCCTCCCCCTGGTGGAAGGAGTAGCACAGCGTCTCTGAATTGTGCCTTTACCCGGTCATCCGCGGCAGGGATGCGGCAGACCAGAAGGCCAGGCCCTTTTCCGCGGTCCACGACTTGGCGAATGGTACACTCCTTTTTGGGCTTAAAGGAGGCCGCTTTCCCTGAATCTCTCTCCTCACAGTCTTTGTCCCTATATTTTTGTGAGGCTTCCACTGAGAAGCGAGCACTGGACAAGGTCTCGGTTTCACCTGGCAGGGGGGAAAGAGTAGACACCTTACCCCTGCGGTGATTCACGGGGGCCAACAGGTCCTCGGGGACGCTGTCAGTTCCCGCCTCGGCTGTCTTGGGACCTGCCCCCGGCACTTCTGGGGCAGTCCACTTACGCGCTGAAAACTCGGGAGCGTTGGATCCCAGTCCTGGGACCACTTGTGTCGGAGCGCACGGGCACATACTCCGTTCAGAAGCCGCAACTCTGGCCTTCTTCACGGCCAGCTCCATCGGAGATTGTGGGGAGTTAGGGTGTTCCTTACCACTCCACTGGCTTGGGACGGATTCTCCCAAGGAGGACACCTCCGCCAGGACGCGATGTAGAGGGGAGCCCTTCACCCGGGTGACCAGACTTAAGGAACCATCGTGCTCCGCGGTCACCTGGAGGCTCACCCCCGACACCCCTGGGGCAGTCGACTCACCCTCATCGTCGTTTGGTACTGGTCCCCATTCTAGGACCGATGGTACCTCAGTAGTAGGTCGGACTGACCATTGTAGGGCGCACGGGCCCACAGCAGGGTCCGCAACATCGGGATACACCTCCTCTAGGGCACACGGGCCCACAGCAGGCTCTGCATCCGCCAAGATAGGGTGTTCATTGCTGTCACTAAAGTGGTCCGCCGGCAGGCGCATCACCACAAGTGACTGGTCGCTGGATTCACTAGAAGATGGGGGCATATACACCTTACCCTGTGATTCCTCTGTATAATTGCTGGGGTGGTTCGCCGGTAGGCGCATCGCCACCGATGGGACTTCAACCTCGTCCCGCTCAGGAACCGGATCTGAAATGTTCACTCGGGCACACGGGCCCTCCACAACCGGTTGTTGGTAGCGGGAATCCCTAAGTAATTTCTCCCTGAAGACAGACTTAACTTCAGCACAACTCAGAGTGATATAGAGGTCAGGCTCCTCCTCCCTAGAACCGTCTGTCTCACCCACGTTTGGTTGAAAGTCACAGTGCTTGCTCCCCCTGGTGGACTCTGAAGGAGGGGCACTTTCTACAAGGGAGTGGTTCTGGCTCTGTGCTGAGTCACTCACAGTGCAGAGGCGGGGTTCAGGGTTTCGCGCCCAACCCGGACAATACTCTGCAACAATTTCTTGCACAGTCCTGGTACTCTCCCGACTTGGCGGGAGCCGCCATCTTAGGTGTGACTCTCTGCTAGAGAGAGACTCCATTTTAATCACAGTCTCTGCAATTACACTAGGGCTCTCTTCTGTATAGATAGGGGGGTAGCCTTCTGGTTTTCCCGCCAATCCCGGACAGTTTTCCTCAACACAATCTAGTGCAAGCTTGCAGCCAGCAGCACGTGCGCTCCCCTGCTCTGGCGGGAGACGCCATTTGGCTGGGTCGGCGTAAACTAGGGGGTACCCCTCAGACGGGCCCCCGGGCATACACAGGGCGGACGGTGCCTCTGCCAGGCATATATCCGCGGTGGGGATGGCCACAAAAAGTATCATTTTCCATAGGGCCGTGGGATCGTGTTCTTCTTCTAAGAAACATGCGTGCGGCCACCCTGGAATTTCACGCATATAGGACTGAACCTCAACCGCGGGCATAGTTGCGGGAAGGCCTCCTACTACCACTACCTGGCCAGGATCCATATACTGCCTCAAAGCCCAGGCAAGGACCTCGTGTCCGGACTTTACAAACATGGTGACAAAAATATGAGACTTGGACAATTTGAGAAAAAAAATGGAACAGGGCACCCCAGGTCTGTATCTCAGCAGCGCCTCCAAATGTAGCCCTCTTTCCCCCCCCCC